>CM017568.1:43947911-44053143 GCA_007844125.1 Sinonovacula constricta | reverse complement strand
AATAGTTTCGAAATTCGACTTCAAATAACGAAGTTATGGGCCGGACACGAATGGGACGGACGGACAAGGCGGCGACTATATGCTCCCCCGAAAGTTTTCGGGGAGCATAATAAAAAGGCTAATAACTCTGTGCAAACCACACCAGAATGTGCTGATAATATGCACATCTGCACTTGTAAGTGAAGCTTCCTATAGTGTTATTGATGTAGACAATAATTACCTTTCTCTTTTTGGCTTCCTAGAAAGTTTCATTTAATTTAATCCAGTGGTTGCTGAGATATCACTCAGACAAAAGCAAGACAGATGGACTGACAAAGCAGTGACTATATACTCCCCCAAAATTTTTCAGGGAGCCATAAAAAGAACTTTAAGCCCATCAGGTACACTACCTTCCTTGACAATCTCATCATTTTCATTGAGGGCGACTATAGCAGATCCTGGGATCCCAGCCAATGTAAGCAGGTCCTCTGTGGCCTGTATATCCAGATCAGGGCATGTGTCTGAGTACACTACAAATGTTGGCAGGCCACGGGCACGATACTCACGGGCAGCCATCTGTACCTGCCAGTAGTAGAGAATAAGGCAAGAATAAATAACTGATTGGTTTGTATGAATAAATTACATATCTCCTATTAATCATTTCTACCATTCCCAATTGAACACAGCCATCTTATGCTTTTGTTCTAAGTTAACAGACCAATAAAATTATACTAAGAGACAGCTGGATGCTAAGGTAACATCATATGTAGGTACTTTAAGTACAACTGTTAGAGTCTTCTGAAGGGTACACACAAAACAATAACCTGAAAGCTTGTGCCAAATTAAAGAAGACTATGTTACTTAGGCACACTCCCTGCAAGCCATGATCAATTCACCACTATGGCTATATTAATCAAGGACAATGGACTAGTTCAGATAATCTTCTAGCACAATATTTACAAGTGCTGATTTAAAGTTTAAACTGAGTTATTTAAACTTACAGTAAGGAGTGATTTAAAGTTTTAACTTACAGTAATGAGAGATACAAAGTTTAAACTTATAGTAATAAGTGATTCAAAGTAATTACAGTTACAGTAATGAGGCAAAACTAAGGCGAGGTGCAGGTTATATCTACAGTATCAATATGTATAGCATTATGAAAGTACTGGAAATGTATCCATTGGATAGGAATCTCCGCCATCATTCGGTTTAAATTATCCGATGAAAGACTTAAATGAATACTAACACGAATCAACTATAATGGCTTTTTTATGTCATATATAGAAAGAATGGGCCATAACTCTGTTGATCGGAACAGGACAACCAAAATGTAACTTAATTAAATATCATACACCTGTATACTAGATATTATTTAAAGTTGGTAAGTCACTCAAAAGTTATTGATAAGGAACAAAATGTTGACAGTATAATACAGTAAGAATGGGCCATAAGGCTGCTGACATCAAGTGGTTAACAACCCTTAATAATGATAACCTGCATTTAATGTCTTACACCTATACGGCAAATGTGATATAATTCTGTTACATGGTTTCAAAGAAATTGGCCAGCAACAAAATTATGAGACAGGAATATGACAAGGAATGGAGCGAAAGTTAGACATATGACAAAGAATGGACCAACAGGTAGAATATGACAAGGAATGGACCGACAGGTAGAATATGACAAGGAATGGACCTACAGGTAAACATGTTACAAGGAATGGACCTACAGGTAAACATGTGACAAGGAATGGACCAACAGGTAAACATATGACAAGGAATGGACCGACAGGTAAACATGTGACAAGGAATGGACCTACAGGTAAACATATGACAAGGAATGGACCGACAGGTAAACATGTGACAAGGAATGGACCTACAGGTAAACATGTGACAAGGAATGGACCTACAGGTAAACATATGACAAGGAATGGACCAACAGGTAAACATGTGACAAGGAATGGACCGACAGGTAAACATGTGACAAAGAATAGACCAACAGGTAAACTTATGACAAGGAATGGACCGACAGGTAAACATGTGACAAGGAATGGACCGACGGGTAAACATGTGACAAAGAATAGACCAACAGGTAAACATATGACAAGGAATCGTCCGACAGGTAAACATGTGACAAGGCATGGACTTACAGGTAATCATATGATATGGAATGGACCAACAGGTAGAATATGACAAGGAATGGACCGACAGGTAAACATGTGACAAGGAATGGACCTACAGGTAATCATATGACAAGGAATAGACTGGCAAAGCCATCTCTATGTACCCCTCCACCATTCTGGAAAATGTGGGGCATAAAAAAAGTTATTTACAATAGAAGAGATGTTTTAGTGATGCTTAATATCAACAGTTGTTTAAAGATGTATTTAAAACAAGTGCTATAAAAAGCATGATTTGTAAATATCTGTGGTAATAATACATAAAGAACAGCGACCGTATGTATTGAACCCCCAGAAACAATTGGTCATGACTTCAGCTTTCAGCAACAAACCTATCAGTTAGAGAATGACTGAAAAGAAATAAGAAAGGGAACCACCGGATCATCTTTGACATTTTTATCGAAGGCAAAGTTGTGTCTAACTTAAGACCTTGTTTGTTTTTCTAAGACCACAGAGACAATATTATTGTCATATTGCCAACATCCAGCTTATTATAGGTGGAGGAAGACCGCAGACATTAGTGTAAGCCGACCTACTGCTAATCTGCAGGTCAGCAGGTAAACATTCCCTCATATAAGTTATCAAGTTATCATCTTGACAGGAACTTGAATGGACATGGTGATGGTCAGTGAATAGGCGGCTATCACGCTAACAATATATTGTATTCTATTATACAATATTAATACAGTAGGCTTTTATACATAATAGACAGAGAAAATTTAGAAGGACATACTTGAAATCTGTTTCATTAAATACCCAGTTCCGTACCAGGCCCGGATTTACTAGGTGACCTAGGGGCCGTACCCCCTCCCCCCACCCAGCTGGCCCAACATACAAGTTTTATATACTATATTTCCTCAGAAAAGGACTTGAGTGGACTGTTTTTGTACAGTGTGTAGAGATAATCCCTCAAGCTATCATTTACTTAGCTGCCTAAGCAGTAATTAGGATCATTTCAGCCCCCAGCTGCTAACCAGACCCCTGAGGCCATCTGGATCGACGACAAGATCGCGGACTTTATCCGCTTTGTGTACAGCATTTGCTGTCACCTGCCCCAATAACGAGCTATGTCACCACTACTAGGTAGTGATGTGAAAGGCTTGGTTAGCCGAGTAGTTCATAGTTTTTGTCACCTTGCATCCAAATCAAGCCTGCATTAGACTTTCTGTGTAATGTATAATGTGTAATCCAAGCAAACTTTTCCAGGTAATTATAAAAAGTTAAAAAGACTAGGACAAATAAGATTTTTCAAAGACTTGAGATTTTTGTGTGTAAATAATAAAAATATATTTTAGGTTGAGGTCCTAACTTCAAGATAATATTTAATATTATCCTAGCAAAAAAACAACAACAATATTATTAGCAACAGCCCTGTGTTGACAGAAACCAGTATCAAGTTGCATTTAAGAAAAGAAAAATATATTGCAGACTTTATTGCAGACAATAATGGGATGGTAAAACAATGGTAATTTGATAATGTGGACACAATCTGTTTCTCTTTGGAAACTAAATTCAATAATATGTTGTTCCAAAACTGCAATGGTTGGTTTAGAAGAGAACAGCCCAAAAGCTTAGTTATATTTTGCTTTGCTTTAATTCTAGTTCAAAATCTTTGGAAAAACAATGATTTTCAGGACAGTTGTTTTTCGAAAAGATGCTATATATAGAACATGCCATAGTTTTGTTCTGTCACATTGTACATTTAAGGCTCCACAGGAAATCAGGTAAATTTGGTAAGCATGGTAAACATAAACATGTAATGTAGGTGCTTAAAAATATTACTTGTTTTAAATGTACATTCAATATAGACTCTCCCAGATAATACTGATTTTCCGTATTTTGCAAAATTTAGCACAAAATCTTACCAAGCATTCAACAAAAAATCTTAACTCAGGCAAAATTGGTTTATATTTGTTAAGTATAAAATCCAAAGAAACTCCAATGATTCTTCGCTGAAAAACTGCAGTAAGTTGCTAGATTTTTATTATTTCTTGCCAAATATGCAAATGCAATTAATTAAAAAGCAGAGCTGAAAAATGTAACGAACCCGCAAGTAATGATCCAACTTGAATGGAATTATGTGTTTGTATGATTTAGCATTCCTATTTGTGAAGAAAGTCATGGTGTTAAAGGTTCATGTTATTAAGTTTCAGGGAAATACACTTATTAAACATACTTTTTGTTTTGATACATTTCAAAACGCATCTCTGACATTCTAGAAACACAAATGTTATGGGAAGCATGACCCTGGATTCGCCCAGAGAGTATTTAAAGTTATTGCTTCTAAAAAGTACAGAGTTTAGGATTTTCCACCATCAAAAAATTATGTGGAGGGTGTGTGTGTGGGGAGGGAGGACTTAGTTCGCCTATGAAAATTTAAGGAGGGATTTTGTCCACCTATGCTGCAATGACCGGAAGGAATTTGTCCACCATCCAAGTCAGTCTTCAGGCCCCCAGCTAAAGCATCCTGGATCTGGGCATGCTTATACTTATCTGGGGAAATAATATAATGCTAAAAGTCAGTGATGCTAACCACCCAGCCATGGTTGGCCTTTGGACTGTTTTACACCCTGGCAACTTACATTTTTGTAAGATATCCTAAATGCTGATCTGGAGAATGTAACCAATTCTTTATTTCCTAGATGACGGTTTGGTGTGAACAGTTTTCCAATCCACACATATGGCATCAGGAGAAGTCGAACATGCATCTGTTCCTCCCATACATGTACCACACTGACTGTGAAGTAGTTCGGCATCATGGACCTTATGACAAAAATGTATAAGTTAAAAAAATAGTAAGCCATACTAATGTAATAAAAGTGCATATATAAGAACGGAATAACTCAGCAACAGCTCTAGACCACTAATAGAAACATAATAATTTATCATTAAAAAAAGTATTACAAAAATTAAGTACAATATCTAATGTGGTGGTGGAAGACTTTTCATTCAATATAATGAGCAGAATGACAACAAATGCCGCAATAAAATATGACATAGCTTTATAAGCTTTATGAGAGGTAAACACAGGAATAAGAAAGTAATACGACTAGAAGGTCACAAAGCACAAACAACAAATCAACTGCAAAATTCATGACTGTGTAGTGTCACTTTTCTGCTGTATTAGAGGTTTACTATTAAAAGTGTATTTAGATTGTTTTACATCCAAGGTATCTTATTAGAGGATCAAAATGTCAACAAAATGTGACACGTTTAACTATTTTCTATGTTGATTTGTCCTCCTTCAACCAGGTGAGACCCAAACATCACTGCTGCCATTAAATTTGGCGATATTTAAAAAAAAGTCCCATTAAAGTCAGGGATATTTCGAAAAAGTCAATCAGGTCAGTCATATTGTTTATAATTTGCAACGGTCATATAATACTACTCGTATTTGATTAAATTGCTGAACAATAGGTAATTATGTGTTCTTAAGTATTCTGCAACAAATTATTGCATAACAATTGGCTAATTGTATTAAATTTTATGTCCATAAAGGTAATATTTCTATG
The DNA here is from genome assembly GCA_007844125.1 of Sinonovacula constricta. Classification (NCBI taxonomy): domain Eukaryota; kingdom Metazoa; phylum Mollusca; class Bivalvia; order Cardiida; family Solecurtidae; genus Sinonovacula; species Sinonovacula constricta. The sequence continues at coordinate 44,047,473 of CM017568.1, read as the reverse complement.
TAATTTTTTTTTTTAAATACATAAATTAAATAACCAAATTAAAAGTTTATACCTAAAAAAATTAATAGTAAGGAAAATGTATTGCAAATGCATATCATGTATGCTGCATTTCCCTGGCTGTTTAGAATGAATTCCATTGACATGCAATCAACTTCAGGCAACATTTTAGTTAGTTATCAGCAATTCCATTTCATAAATACGATCATCTTTGACTTTGGATGCACACAATTGTAGCAGCTTCCAAATTATTCTAAATTAGAGATTTATAAAATTTGATTATCATAAGAAACTGCTTATTTACAATGCAATATTGATTGTGTGTGCTTCTGATAGTGACATTTTCTTCAGTTCTTACTTGGTGGGTCGAATTCCTGTAGGGTTGATCAAGGACAGGGATTTGAATAGATCTGGGTTGTGAAGACATAGGTTTAAGCCTGTATACACACTACATCCGTTAGTCACTAACATGTCCACCCTGAAAACAAAGTGATATACATCTGAGCTTATAATTTCTAATTTATAGTAGCTTGTATTTTAGTGTAGCTTTGTGATAGAGAAAACATGCAGTCAGCCTAGGGCTCAAAACACAGGATCCTTCACCTCCAAAACAAAGAGATTTATCATCTGAGCTAACTTATTGCTTTTTCTCCTGAATACCTAACCTGATAGGAAAATGTTGACAGAACAAATTATTTAATATTTAAAAGCATTTCATCAAAAAGGCACACATGTATGTACACAATCTTAAATTAAGCAATCTTACTTTCAAATGCATTTAAAATAAACTTGTGATTTGAATCCTATCATGAAAAAGTGAAAACCATACTTTTATAGTATTCTTTTCAGCAAATTATGAAAGGACAAAGAATAAAATTAATACATATGTACTTATATCCTCAAAAAGTAAGAAAATTGTGCAAGACTTTGGGCGGGATTTTGCCAGTAAAATATTCAATATGTGCATAGAGTTCTGAGAATATCAGTACTTTGGAATCTCCAACTCTTCCAGGAAATCCTTTATAAACTGAGCCTTTTCCTCCACCGAAAACTGAAATATGGCATCATCCATTCTTGACCTCGCCTTGCATAGCGTTGTACCTGAAGTATTTTAAGAAAACAAACATAAATTTAAGAGAAGTTAACTTGCTTCAATTCAGGTAATTGCTTGTTCTGTGGGGGGGTTCACCTGTGTTGTAAATGTGATGGGACCTTTAGGAACATTGTCATTATAAAACAATATGGAGAAATTTTGAATGTACAGTACTGTTTATGTCATTATTAGTATTGGGATTTATGACAGACAAACCTACTTACACTAAAACTTGTTTTCCATTTAACTCAATTAACATATAAATATGGAACTTAAGAGAAAAGTTTATGACTTTGTAACTTTTAATATGCATGTTTACGATTTTGAATGTCTGACTGCAGCTGTAATTTATATAATTATCAGTAGCAGCTGCACCTACTGTCGGTATAACAACCATATATCAGTGCAGGTTTCATGCTTGCCTCAAATACTGACCTATATGCCAACACACATATAGTTACACAAGATGGTTTGATGTTGCAGACTTCTAAACATTAATAATGCAAATGGATATAACCCAAGGTGGCAGGACCTATAGATAAACAGGTTATTCATAACAATAATGACTTAATATTAACAAAATACACTGACCAGGTAAATTTGGTATAATGACTCTGTAACCGAGTTTAGCAAATGTATTCAGTAAGTCGGCCAGCTCCTTGTGAGAGCCCACTGCACTTGGAAGCCCCAGCACCACAGGTATCCTTTCTGAATAGGTTGCACCAGGAGCCGAGTCTAAAAATCCTGTGTCAAACTCAACTCCATTAGGTGCCTCAAACCACCAGTTCTTACAAGTCCTGATGAACAAAAAATTTAAGGACAATAGCGCCTCTTCATCTGCAATTCCTTCTCCAACTTTCACACGGGTGTAAAAGCGTTTAAATACTTGACATGGATGACCCGACAGTTTAAAGGTAACTTCATTTCTTTGAGAGAAAATACAGCTGTCAGTGAGTTTTGAAGAAGAAAATTTACGCTCAAAGACCAATTGTATTGCAGAGAAATATAGTTGTTTCCTCTGACGAATCCGGGAATATGTCATTCCATTTAAACGGTTGGATTTAAAAATAATTGCCCTTGTATTTGAGCAACACTTTACTGTCGTTGAAGCCATTTCTAACATGAACGAATAAACTACTGAAAATTTTACTAGTTATGTACAAATTCATATGTATAAACTTTCGAAGGTCATAACACGTTTTCCCCCAAGACGGGCGCAGCCATTTTGTAGGCGACCTGTAAGAAAAACACGAGCATAAAAGTTGCAGATGTTTATCTGTTCGGACAATCGTAACAACTCGGCCATTTCCGTAACTTTCGGAAGAAATCGCCAAGGGGTCCCGATTGCTGTTCGGAAAGAGCTGAATCTAATATAAATTATCGAACCTCCCCACAACGACCCTAAACAAAATCACCATCATCATTAATCTCGCACGTTCTTTGCACGATTTAAAACATGAATAGATGGTTGATACTGTGGTTCTGTTTCTACTATTGCCTTCTCATTGGCGCCGGCAGGAGCTGATTAATCGAGATGATCAGGTACGGCCATCCGAAGGCTGCAGAAAGTTCACCAATGGGAAAGAGGCAGGAAAACCACCGCAGCCCTAATTACCAGAAAATTACCAGAAAAGTCAAGGTAAAAGAGACAAAAACATTGAGACGAGACATTTCAAACATAGAGAAAAAGGTGGGTTTGAACGGCCAGTTGGCAGAGGACCGAATTTAAACCTAGCTTAAGAAGGGCCCAACCTTGCACTTCCTAAAAAGGTAAATAAGAAAAGGTCCTATCAAAATTTCTACTGTTATTTAATCTCCTTTAGTTTTTTTTTTCAAATGGTGTAAATAAATTACCCTTTCAAGGAGTGACATCTCAACTAAGCAAATAATGCAATTTATTTAAACAACATAACAATAAATGCAACTAACTATTACAATATGTAAAAATGTACCCGCGAAAAAAAAGCATGAACAACCCCGCGCGATGGCCGATAAGGTCTTGAGTTAATGACGTCATATGATAAAAAGAAGTGACGTCTTTTGGAAAAAGATGTTCAATTCTTTTATTCGTTAACACGAAGACAAAAATAACCGACAATAATCAAATTTAACCAAAAGTAAACAAAACAGCAAGAGAAACTCGTCCAAAACAAAATGAAGCGACGTGAAACGAGTGTAGGTAACGAGATTCGAAAATAATGCTATAAACATGGAAATATGACAAAGCCCTAGGAGAACTGAAAGCTTTACCAAAATGGAAAGGCCAAGGACAAATGTATTCACATGCAAGCCATTCGCCAAAGTAAGAACACATCTGTGATGAGTCATTAAACAAAAAAGAGCAAACCCAACAGTTACCGCCATGGAAGGGTCAGCCGGCAAAAGGGACCGACTGGGGTGCTTAAACCTGTTTTACTGAGCTCTAACCTCTCGCTTCCTGGCGAGCTTCTCAAATGCAAACAATGAAAAGAAAACAGAATTATTTGAATAAAAAAGGTGTTCATACGCTGACGTTTTCTTAGATAAGTTATGACGTCGTTAAAGGAAAGAATTGACGTAATTGAAAAACAATGTCCACATGGTATTTAGACGAGGGAGAAGCATTATTTCTATTAGAAGAACTATACAAGATTATTGAATGTGAATGAAAATAAATTTGTGAGTCTAGACGTAAAATGACCAGTGAAAAGGTGTAAATGGATATACGATCCTGTTCATGTGTAGATGGGATTGAGGAACCAAAGTGTAACTTTGGTTGGGGGTGGGGGTGAGTGAAGATCCAACACCAGTTATTTTACACGTTTCTGGTAAATATTTTTTTTACCACATGTACGTCCTACAACAACATATTGTAATAATTAATAATGCGATTTAAGCATCAAATATTAATTTAAACCCTTCAACAATAGCAACAGATGATAATAATATAACTATAAATTACTAAAACCCGACCTAGCTGGAGTTCGAGCCCTTAGCCTTGACACTGAATACCAAACATGGCCGCAATTTCTGAGGAGGATATGAAATTGCTAGAAGTAGTTAAAGCGTACAAACTGGAGACTGGTGATGAATTCGATGTCTTCATGAAAGAACATGAAAAGATTAGCGGAGAGGCTAAGAAGTCCAAAGCACCAAACGCGTCCCAGATCCCCAAGATTTCAACCTTCGTCAGAGAAAAAGGTTAGGGAGAAGTTTCTTTTAATACATAGAAATATGAGATTAGGTGCCTCATTAGTGAGAAAATGTACACTCCTGATACAATTTTGTTAGGAGTTAGAAGGTCATGCAAAGGCGAAGCAGCAAATATTCTTAGAAGAATGGGTATCAACTGTACACTTACTGATATAATGGATAAATCTTAAAGAACGTTTGGTCAGCTGCAGACACACTTATTGTATGGAAAGAGCTCTTGCAAACAAGAGCTAAATGAATAAGTTGTTTGATATGCTGCCAGTATTGAGGAATTATTTTCCCAAGCGTGTGATATGTGTGCATTTCCCTCATTGAAATTTGCTGACCAATTGTTCAAAAATGTGTGTGTGTGTGTGTGTTTTATCAGGGTTTGCTTAAACTTGTCATACAAATGGCGCCCAACTTATAATTATGACTCGCGGTCGTTACGGTACAAGTGCTTGAGAAGGGCTTGTGAGTTGTATGTAGAGTATAAAGTCAGTGGAAATTCGAGGGCGAATTTCAAGTTGCCAGGGATGAATGTAGCTGGGTGGTAGGGAGAGAATGTGCAAGCATTCGCTCTGTTAGCGACGGGTCCCGGGTTCGAGTTCCGGACTGGCTGCACATTTTTCTCCCTATGTTAAAATTGGAGGCAGCGGTGGGATCATATAATTCATTTTGTTTTTTTTCTACGAACGAATCCTTTCCGCCTGTTACAGAGCAGTTTGGGTGCGAGTTACGTAGTTTAGCAATCTCCAACGCAGTGATCTCCCCCTTTCAGTAAGGAGAATCTCTGCCACCACACAGAAATCCTTCCAGATCTGGAAGGATTTGATTTTTTTTACTTTTAATTTTTGTTCAGTAAAATGACAATCGGAATGAATGTGTATGTTAGAAAAACGACTAATAATGGGTGAAAAAACAAATTCTAACGATAAAGAAAAAAACAACAATGTATTTATCACTACAATCGTAACAACTCGGCCATTTCCGTCCTTTCGCCGAGGGCGAAATTTCAGTGTTACACCGGTTCAATGTAAACAATCAATGGATACTGTTGAAGAAATTCACAAAGTAATAACGGAGTTTGACTCCTCCATAAAAGCGAAACCCAAACAAATCGAGTGTCTGCAGTCTCTGTTGGCAGGCAAAGACGTCATAGCTAATCTGCCTGTTGGTTACTATCGTCACGTGATTTTGTATGATGGCAGTGGTTTTAAGCGAGCGTAGCGATGTCGTAAACCCTGTGCGGAGTTTGGTAGTTTAGAGCAATCTCCAACGCAGTGATCGTTTTAAGCGAGCGTAGCGATGTCGTAAACCCTGTGCGGAGTTTGAGTTTATAAGTTTACACTCGCACCGTTTCAGTCCGTTTGTTGTTTCGACAGTTGTTATTGGATAAACCTTTTGGGAATAACCAGTTAAATTCCTTGTTACGTTTTTAAGGGAAACAGTGTCCATATAAATACAACACTTCTCTTGTCTGTAAAATCGTCAGCCGTTTATCGGCTGCAAAATGGGTCCGAAGACAGGAGAATTTATGAAATATAACGCTTCCCTTTTTCTGTAAAATAAGAATATATGACAAAGTCCTATGAGCATTGCAGCATATACCAAACTCCGAAAAGGCACAGAACAAAGGTATTTCACATGCAAGCCAAGCGTAGAGTAAGAACAAATTTGTGATGAGTCATTTAACGAAAAGAGCAAACCCGACAGTTACCGCCTTGGAACAGTCAGTCGGCAATATGGACCGACTGGGGTGCTTAAACCGGTTTTACAGAGCTCTAACCTCGCACTTCCTGACGAGTTTCTCAAATGCAAGCAATGAAAATCGTCTGCCGTTTATCGTCTGCAAAATAGATCCGAAGACAGGAGAATTTAATAACTAAAATGCACAAAATAAAACTTTTGTTAAAGAAAAAGATTTAGGTCTATTAATTATACCATACGTCTTCACTGATTGCATATACATAATGGGATTTGAAACATCCAATTTGGGACTCAAACATTAAATTTTGGGACTCAAAGATTTTGGGTCCAGCGAGTCAAATGACACATAGTGATAAAGTTGTGAAAAATCACGGTTTTTGCATTTTGTCAAAAGTGCTGTCAATTTTAAGGATACGGTGAAGCCATATATCTAGTTTCTGCATTTCCAAAACATGACTGTACTCATCATATGATCAATAATAAGGATATATGACGGATGAGCATTGTAATAAATGCCAGAATCGGAAAGGCACAGGACAAAGTCCTCATTAAACCATTCTTCGTATTTTGTTATGTGCTTGTCGGCACAATAAGTGCACAATTGATGTATTATCAAGTTAAAATTTTCGATCTAGAACCGACGTACATTCATGTGGCAAAGCAGAAATACATTGAAAAAAAAATCCGACTATTTTTTTTTACAATACGCCTATCGCAGTATACGAGTATGACGTCACTCCATGTATTACAAACTTTTCGTCATAGGAGAAACGACATGACGTCATCTTTATTTTGCGTTTGAAATATGCACTGATACACCAACTAGTTTGTGTTTTCTTTGTGAATTTCATTGTTGATCTGGATCTATTTAGTTGTGTAATACTCAGTTTGAGCAAGTCACAGATTTATGATTTTTCTGAACAGTTCTACATTTAGATTCTGAATCTAAACTTCTGTGTGTTTGTGTGTGTGGAATATGCAACCTCAGATCTTTGGTCTCCTTGTGGCTATTTGCGGAGCACTCTTTCACCATTGCGTTGTCGCAAGCGGGGAGTATAACGAAGAATGTGCTGCGAGAATTCTCGTCAAGTGCGCGGAGTGTCAACGTCCGTTAAGTGACGTTATATTCGCCGGTACCGATGTTGGCGAGTTTCTTTCGTATGAATCGTATATTGGAGTTTATGACGTTGCTGTCCCTTGCACGGGAAACCTGTCTCTCATCGCCAGTAAGGTAAATTTGTTTGCGTCGTACACATAGTCTGCTAAATGATGTTGTCCACAATTTGTTACACACACATTGCAGATCTATGTTCACATCAAGGCTTGGACATTTTTATTAAAATACATGTTGTCTGTTCATTGTTTGCATTTGAGAAATTCCTCATGAAGTGCGAGGTTACAGCTCGGTCCATTTTGCTAACTGGCTCTTCCAAGGAGGTAACTGTTGGGTTTGCTCTTTCTATTCAATGACTGATCGTGCATTGTTCTTACTTTAACACTTGACTTGCTTGTGAATCCCTTTGCCCTGTGCCTTTTCAAATTTTGGTAGCCTATATGTTGCACAATGCTCATAGGACTGTCATATTTCCTTATTTGTGATAAGGACAAAGGCACACATATTGGCAAGTAAAATCAGAATTAAACTATCGAAAGTAAAACGGTTTTGTTCTAAAATAGTTTTAATTAAGACTTGCCATTCATGGACTCTCCGGCAAAGCCTTTTAAGAAGTAACCCTCTTAATTTGTACAACTAGTGCACATGTATTTCTAGTTGGTACTATATGTATGATTGCCAGTTGGGAGTTGGGAAATGTGATTAATTGATTATAGTGATGGGTCTATTTAGTGTGATTTTCCTTTTTTTGTGTTTTGTGACTATGCTTTAAAAACTGCAACTTACGTTTCTTTAAAACAACCCCCACCCCACAAAAACGACTTTATTACCTCTGCATCCAGTATGCTGGTAGTAACAAAACCTCAAATTAAATAATGTGATAATATCAACCTGACACATCAATATGTGTACATGTTGATTATCTATTTTCTAGTCTGGGTTCCGTCACACCATCATCGGCGTCAACACGAGGGAAGCGTCTTCTGTGAATGTCTATCTCTACTCTCTTGGTATGCATCGGTTTATTTGTTTTCACTTAGCTACGGACTGCGTGGTAGGTTTTTAGATCTATTTATTTAAAGCAATTTAACTTTGGCAATCAATGCATAGGACACAATACCTCAGTTTTCTATTGTACACATGTGGTTATGGAATTTTCTTTTTAAAGCAATTACAATAATTCATAAATATTACGAAAGATTGATTAAAGTAACACCCCGCATATACTTGTATCCATCGTTTACACAGCTTCATGAAATTACTTTAATAATTTGACTGATCTAATCAACATTGTTTTGTAGATGATGGTGGATTGACAACGATACCTGTGCAAGTGGCTGTTGTTGCTGACTGTGGTACCGATCATGACATCAAGGTTTGTTTGTATCATTCAATACATTGTATGCATTGTCGTCAAATTAGTAATAAAACACAGTGATGTTGTTTACTTTGATATCAGCCGAGTCTATACTCTGTATAGTATGTCAGCTGATAGATTCTTGCCCAGTTTATCTGGGGCTGATGAAAGCTCAATACATATGGTTGCACACTAGTTTAAACATAATTCATTAATCTGCCCTGTCCATCTGTGTTCCACGCCATTATAAGAACCATTTAGGACACATTTTCATAACCTGTATAGATTAAATAAGTAACTGTGTCATAGCCTTATTCCTAATAATGAATCGTAATATTTATAAATTAAAATATCACCTCTATGTTTTGTATTATCCTTTTGTTACGTCGATGCAAGAATGGCCATACTGGCGACTTCAGCTATTTATTGGTGGAGGAAAACCCCAGACATATGTCTGAGTAGAACCACTGGCGCACCGTAGGCTAGCTGGAAAACATCCCTACATTACGCCCTGACCCGGACGCGAACCCACGCGGTGAGGGGCTGAGGAGTCGGCAACTGTAACCGCTCGGCCAGGGGCACCCCCACCCCCTCATGTTTTGTGGAAAGGTTGTTTTTATAATATCGTAGCATTAAATTCGACGATCATGGCCAGATAACTGGATTTTATATAATTATGTTAAAAAAATCTCATAACAATTCCAGACTATACTTTAGTTTAAAGTTATGTCTAGACAAACCCTGTTTCTTAAATTTGAAATTAATAGTCATAAACGTTCACCATCACAATACCTTATTTGATTATAAGACATCATTCTTGATCCCAGTAAGGTTTAGATTTGATTAGACTGACCCAAAAGTTAAATTTCGCGGCCGAATTGTTGTTGTTTGTGTCTTGATTAACGTTCTGGTAAGTACAGGCGTTTTGTCCCACGCCAATGTAATATTGCAGGTATTCTGTCCAGACGTTGTGGGACCTGTGACGTCACAGAACCACTTATTTACGCTGCATGTGTGTAGTTTACCTGTCGTTGTGACGGTGACAGTAAAAAACGAGACGTTAATACGGAACGTTACGTCAACCTATGAGGAGGTGTATTTCGTGTGTGGTGAGTGTTAAAAGATGTATAACTACAAATTTATATCACGTGTATTAGATGTCCCATGCAAAATGTTTCACATGATCGAAGCCTATTTTTCTATACATGTATATCAAACAATAGTAGGTTTATTTAGTTCTTTCTGAAGTATTATTAATGGGCAACAGTTGGAAGAATAGATTTGAATGAAACGTTATTTAAATTATAAGAAAATACCTGAGCGTCGAAATGATACACCCTTCCCCTCTTCATTCGTGCAGAGTTTCCTTGCGGACCTGTACCGGAAGTTCCCCATGCCACATATGATCCGATTGTGAGGGCACCTGTCGGGACAATTGTCAACATCCTGTGTGATGTTGGGTACTTTATCAAGGGAACTATTGCAATAGCCTGTCAGCCGGACGAACGCTGGAGTGATACGCCGCAGTGTGTGGAAGGTCGGACGAACGGCCTCTTGAATTGTATCTTGCAATTCGAAGTCTGAGACCATGCCTGACCAAATTATATAAGTTATATGATAACTAGTGTATATTAATCATTCATAGCAAACTATAATTGGAAATAAAAAGATCAAGTCTCGGTAATGATTTATTTTATAATATTTATGCTACAGATTTTCATTGTACTACTGTTTTACTTCAGTTGGTTAAGAGGATATGCCTTTCTTTTTATACTATAACATGATCGGCAGATTGTGGTGATCGACCGGAAATAGCCCATGGTGTACCGATTGACCAGTCAGATACCACCATTGAGGGCGACCACGTGGTTTACTGGTGTAACAAGTTCTACTCGATGTCTGGCAGACCGTTCGTACGTTGTTCATCTGGGTCCTGGAGCATCCTACCGTCTTGCAAGAAAGGTCAGTGAATATACAGTAAATATGACGCCATTAAAATAGCCTGCAAATACGTGTCTAACTAACGTGTTAATAAGCGCACCAAGAGCAATTAAAAATAGTATTACTAATATCTTGCATTTAAAAATTGTATACACCCAAGTTCACGGGAACTAGTTTCCGCATACATGCTGAATTTAATAAAATTATTTGCGAGTCATTCCAGTTTAAATTAAGATCTTTCGTAAACTAAAGTAAAAATCTGTGCACATAACAATGTACTCACGCTCGCTAGTACATCATTTTATTTTCTAATGTTGCTGCTTTGTGTTTTATTATCATGACACCCAATGTGAAAGGCGCTCACCGAATACTTTAGTTCAGCACATCTAAGTAAATGAGACCACGATTGATGTTGGAGAGATAAAATTAATTGATAAACACCGATGCATTATGTACTAATGAAATTACACAAAAAGTATATTCCAACTTAGATAACATATATAATTAAAGGAACGCATGTAAAGGTTAGCAGGAAATTATTTAAACAGGAAATTATTAAAATAAATGATAATGGAAAGGAATATTAAATGTACACAAAAACTACGCTTTCCGCAGTTATCATTTAGACAATTATTTAATAAGAAGTTATGAAAAGGTCTGTTAGTATTACAGCATTAATTTATTAAAATTAAAAACAAGTTAAAGTACAAGTTGCACAATCATTGAGATATAACCCACGTGGACCTTGTTTATAACACTGATACTTGGCAATTTACACAAACCATATTTACATTTTTGTTACATCTTGTATGTAACCTCTTAACTGGAACTCTAACACTATAAACATGTCATCTTTCTGACTGTCATATGTTACATCCGTAGTTTGCGACCCTGTGCCTGGGAGCCTGAACGCCATCTACACCGGCCCAACAGCCCCTGTAGAGGGCGCTGTGGTCAGATACACATGCTTCCCTGGACACTCCACTGTGGACCCCACACTTGTCACATGTCAGCAGAACGGGACATGGTACCCGGCTACCGGACCGTCTTGCAGTGCGTTCTTCCTTGTTGAAGATTTCACGGTACCAGACCCATCTTGTAGCTAGGTTCTCCTGGCAATCATGCTGCCGCTGTTCCATTTTAATCTCATTCAAGTCAACAAGAAAAAAACCTTTGAAGAAAAATAACTTACTAATCACTTGCTAATTTGATCTGAATAAGATCATGACAAAGGTGACAGATTACTTTTTCTCGATATTTGATTATATCAGTGCAGAATAATAAGTGAGATTATTATTTTATCGCTGATACTTTATGTTCCAGTTAAGATATACGCCACCTGTAAGGACGGATGGACCCATTATAACGGGTCTTGCTACCGGCGTATGAACTTGTTGGACAAGAGAAGTGCCTTCAATGACGTACGTAGAAGGCTTATTTGGAGCAAAGTTCTCGGTTTTTTAAAGAAGTAACTGTTGCAAAGTTATAATTATTAACAGAAACTAATAACAGAAACTAATTGAGTTTTGAACTTTGAAGAGTGGGTCTGTTTATTTTTTAGTCCACCAAAACATCAGCTGCCTATGCAAATGCTTGCCAATTCAAATATAAGGCCAATTTAAATATAAAAAAGTTATTTTTTGCACAAATTAATAGTTTCATTTTACTTAACCGTTAGCCTGTCTAATTGTTCCAGATCCACTGTCCACAAGCATGGTCGGGGGCACACGTGGTCAGACCAGAGACAGAAGGAGAGAACACATTTGTCAAAACATACCTTGCTACTTTCACAGGTATATTGTAATAAAATTTCAAACAAACTTTGTCAACCCATACTCATTATCGTCGTTCACACTGTAGTACATGGGGTTATTTGTAAGCGTCGGCTTGAACAACTTCCCCTCTCCATGTTACTTTTTCTTGTTTAAAGCCGCTAAGCTTACACGAACAGCACTTGCCTCAGCCCATTCCCTTACAACCATACACCAAGAGCACTCTGACCGGGACTGTCTTTGTCCATTTCCTTACCACAACACTCCAAGAGCACTCCGATCACTACTGTCTTTATCCATTCCTTTACCACCACACACCAAGAGCACTCTAACCGCGACTGTCTTTTTCCATTCCCTTACCACAACACACGAAGACCTCGACTGTATCTGTCCATTCCCTTACCACCACAAACCTAGAGCACTTTGACTGCGACTGTCTCAGCCCATTCCCTTTCCCCAACACACCAAGAGCAGCCAGACCGCGACTGTCTTTGTCCATTCCCTTGCCACCACATACGAAGAGCACTCCAACCGCGACTGCCTTTGTCCATTTCCTTGCCACCACACGCCAAGAGCACTCCAACCGCGACTGCCTTTGTCCGTTCCCTTGCCACCACATACCAAGAGCACTGACCGCGACTGTCTCTGCCCATTCCCTTACCACAATACACCAAGAGCACTCTGACGCCGACTGTACCACTACATACCAAGAATACTCCGACCGCGAATGCCTTTGTGTATTCCCATACCACAACACACCAAGAGCACTGCCACCGCGACTGTCTCTGTCTAATCCCTTGCCACCACATACCAAGAGCACTCTGATCGCGACTGTACAACTACATACCAAGAATACTCCGACCGCGAATGCCTTTGTCCATTTCCTTGCCACCACATACCAAGAGCACTCTGACCCCGACTGTATCTGCCCATTCTCATACCACAATACACCAAGAGCACTGCCACCGCGACTGTCTCTGTTCATTCCACTACCACAATACACCAAGAGAACTCTGACCGCTACTGCCTTTGTCTATTCCCTTACCACCACATATCAAGAGCACTATGACCGCGACTGTCTCTGCCCAATCCCTTACCACATTACACCAAGAGCACTCTGACTCCGACTGTATCTGTCTTTTCCCTTACCACAAGACACTAAGAGCACTCTGACCGCTACTGCCTTTGTCTATTCCCTTACCACCACATACCAAGAGCACTCTGACCGCGACTGTCTCTGCCCATTCCCTTACCACAATACACCAAGAGCACTCTGACCCCGACAGTATCTGTCCTTTCCCTTACCACAATACACCAAGAGCACTCTGACGCTACTGCCTTTGTCTATTCCCTTGCCACCACATACCAAGAGCACTCTGACCGCGACTGTCTCTGCCCATTCCCTTACCGCAATACACCAAAAGCACTCTGACCCCGACTGCCTTTGTCTATTCCCTTGCCACCACACACCAAGAGCACTCTGACCGCGACTGCCTTTGTCTATTCCCTTGCCACCACATACCAAGAGCACTCTGACCGCTACTGCCTTTGTCTATTGCCTTACCACCATATACCAAGAGCACTCTGGCCCTGACTGTCTCTGCCCATTCCCTTACCGCAACACACCAAGAGCACTCTGACCCCGACTGTCTCTGCCCATTCCCTTACCGCAACACACCAAGAGCACTCTGACCCCGACTGCCTCTGCCCATTCCCTTACCGCAAAACACCAAGAGCACTCTGACCGCTACTGTCTCTGCCCATTCCATTACCGCAACACACCAAGAGCACCCTGACCCCGACTGTCTCTGCCCATTCCCTTACCGCAACACACCAAGAGCACTCTGACCCCGATTGTATCTGCCCATTCCCTTACCACCACACACCAAGAGCACTCTGACCCCGACTGTCTCTGCCCATTCCCTTACCGCAACACACCAAGAGCACCCTGACCCCGACTGTCTCTGCCCATTCCCTTACCGCAACACACCAAGAGCACTCTGACCCCGATTGTATCTGCCCATTCCCTTACCACCACACACCAAGAGCACTCTGACCGCGACTGCCTCTGCCCATTCCCTTGCCACCACACACCAAGAACACTCTGACCTCGACTGTATCTGTCCATTCCCTTACCACCACAAACCTAGAGCCCTCTGACCCCGATTGTATTTGTCCATTCCCATACCACAATACACCAAGAGCACTCTGACCCCGACTGTATCTGTCCATTCCCTTACCGCAACACACCAAGAGCACTCTGACCCCGACTGTCTCTGCCCATTCCCTTACCACCACAAACCTAGAGCCCTCTGACCCCGACTGTATCTGTCCATTCCCTTACCGCAACACACCAAGAGCACTCTGACCCCGACTGTATCTGTCCATTCCCTTACCACCACAAACCTAGAGCCCTCTGACCCTGACTGTATCTGCCCATTCCCTTACCACCACAAACCTAGAGCACTCTGACCCCGACTGCCTCTGCCCATTCCCTTACCGCAACACACCAAGAGCACCCTGACCCCGACTGTCTCTGCCCATTCCCTCACCGCAACACACCAAGAGCACTCTGACCCCGATTGTATCTGCCCATTCCCTTACCACCACACACCAAGAGCACTCTGACCGCGACTGCCTCTGCCCATTCCCTTGCCACCACACACCAAGAACACTCTGACCTCGACTGTATCTGTCCATTCCCTTACCACCACAAACCTAGAGCCCTCTGACACCGATTGTATTTGTCCATTCCCATACCACAATACACCAAGAGCACTCTGACGCCGACTGTACCACTACATACCAAGAATACTCCGACCGCGAATGCCTTTGTGTATTCCCATACCACAACACACCAAGAGCACTGCCACCGCGACTGTCTCTGTCTAATCCCTTGCCACCACATACCAAGAGCACTCTGATCGCGACTGTACAACTACATACCAAGAATACTCCGACCGCGAATGCCTTTGTCCATTTCCTTGCCACCACATACCAAGAGCCCTCTGACCCCGACTGTATCTGTCCATTCCCTTACCGCAACACACCAAGAGCACTCTGACCCCGACTGTATCTGTCCATTCCCTTACCGCAACACACCAAGAGCACTCTGACCCCGACTCTCTGCCCATTCCCTTACCGCAACACACCAAGAGCACTCTGACCCCGACTGTATCTGTCCATTCCCTTACCGCAACACACCAAGAGCACTCCGACCGCGACTGTATCTGTCCATTCCCTTACCGCAACACACCAAGAGCACTCTGACCCCGACTGTATCTGCCCATTCCCTTACCGCAACACACCAAGAGCACTCTGACCTGACTGTATCTGTCCATTCCCTTACCGCAACACACCAAGAGCACTCCGACCGCGACTGTATCTGTCCATTACCTTACCGCAACACACCAAGAGCACTCTGACCCCGACTGTCTCTGCCCATTCCCTTACCGCAACACACCAAGAGCACTCTGACCCCGATTGTATCTGCCCATTCCCTTACCGCAACACACCAAGAGCACTCTGACCCCGACTGTATCTGTCCATTCCCTTACCGCAACACACCAAGAGCACTCTGACCCCGACTGTATCTGCCCATTCCCTTACCGCAACACACCAAGAGCACTCTGACCCCGACTGTATCTGTCCATTCCCTTACCGCAACACACCAAGAGCACCCTGACCCCGACTGTCTCTGCCCATTCCCTTACCGCAACACACCAAGAGCACCCTGACCCCGACTGTCTCTGCCCATTCCCTTACCGCAACACACCAAGAGCACCCTGACCCCGACTGTATCTGTCCATTCCCTTACCGCAATACACCCAGAGCACCCTGACCCGACTGTCTCTGCCCATTCCCTTACCGCAATACACCAAGAGCACCCTGACCCTGACTGTCTCTGCCCATTCCCTTACCGCAATACACCAAGAGCACTCTGACCGCGACTGTATCTGTCCATTCCCATACCACAATACACCAAGAGCACTCTGACCCCGACTGTATCTGTCCATTCCTATACCATAATACACCAAGAGCACTCTGACCCCGACTGTATCTGTCCATTCCTATACCACAATACACCAAGAGCACTCTGACCCCGACTGTATCTGTCCATTCCTATACCACAATACACCAAGAGCACTCTGACCCCGACTGTATCTGTCCATTCCCATGCCAGAACACACCAAGAGCACTCTGACCCCGACTGTATCTGTCCATTCCTATACCACAATACACCAAGAGCACTCTGACCCCGACTGTATCTGTCCATTCCTATACCACAATACACTAAGAGCACTCTGACCGCGACTGTATCTGTCCATTCCCATGCCAGAACACACCAAGAGCACTCTGACCCCGACTGTATCTGTCCATTCCCTTACCACAATACACTAAGAGCACTCTGACCGCGACTGTATCTGTCCATTCCCATGCCAGAACACACCAAGAGCACTCTGACCCCGACTGTATATGTCCATTCCCTTACCACAATACACTAAGAGCACTCTGACCGCGACTGTATCTGTCCATTCCCATGCCAGAACACACCAAGAGCACTCTGACCCCGACTGTATCTGTCCATTCCCATGCCAGAACACACCAAGAGCACTCTGACCCCGACTGTATCTGTCCATTCCCATACCACAATACACTAAGAGCACTCTGACCGCGACTGTATCTGTCCATTCCCTTACCACAATACACTAAGAGCACTCTGACCGCGACTGTATCTGTCCATTCCCTTACCACAATACACTAAGAGCACTCTGACACCGACTGTATCTGTCCATTCCCTTACCACAATACACTAAGAGCACTCTGACCCCGACTGTATCTGTCCATTCCCATGCCAGAACACACCAAGAGCACTCTGACCCCGACTGTATCTGTCCATTCCCTTACCACAATACACTAAGAGCACTCTGACCGCGACTGTATCTGTCCATTCCCTTACCACAATACACTAAGAGCACTCTGACTGCGACTGTATCTGTCCATTCCCATGCCAGAACACACCAAGAGCACTCTGACCCCGACTGTATCTGTCCATTCCCATGCCAGAACACACCAAGAGCACTCTAACCCCGACTGTTTCTGCACATGGGATTCTGCACTTTCCCATGCCAGAACACACCAAGAGTACTACGACAACGATTGTCTCTCCTCTGTCCATTTTCACAACACATTATGAGCATTGCGCCATCGACTGACACTATTCTTTCTCGTTCTCTGCCAATACTATGGTAACAATTAGCATCCATTTTAGTGAGGAAATGTTTATAGGAGAACTGTAAACGATTTGTTTGACATATTTGTGTAAGACCAAAGGGTATCATCTTGGATGGCACTGACAATAACTCGTGTAACACAAAATACCACATACAAACCAACTCTTTATTTCCATGTATGTATTACTTAATTAGTTTGATGCTGCCATGTGTCATTTTCCCCTTTTAACCTACAATAAGGTCCGGGATATTATCTTGACGTCGTCTATGACGTCATGTATTCCACATGGGTGTACAAGTACCGTGACCAAGACCTTGGCACCACACAGACAGTAGTGGCGGGATTTGTCGACTGGGCAGAGGGCAAACCAGACCAAAGGTATAGCGAAGTGAACGCCATCTACCGAAGGGACCTAGAACTTAAGTGGGATGACGTTATGGATGAAAATTACGATGCCGTGTGTGAGCATGTGTGAGTGTATTATTGTCAGCTTATCTGTGTTGTTGTTTTTCTAGTACATGTATATAGAGGATTTATTAAACGAGTTCAGGAACAGTAATAGTAAGCTAGCCTATGGACAAGTGTATAAATGTTATGCAATGACGACGGGTGTCAGATTCTGTTTATCACGTGATTTTAGTCGTCAATATATGATTTTACGAAATTACAACACTACATGGGGAAATTAAACATTAAAAAAATTAAACAGTCTGCATTATGATGACATCGATGGCGTTCACAATAAAAAATGTATCACTTAAATGTAATATAACTTACACCCTGCCCATGTATGTACTCTTCTTCACTGTCCATGTATGTACTCTTCCACACTGCCATGTGTGTACTCTACCACACTGCCCATGTATGTACTCTTCCCCACTGCCCATGTATGTACTCTTCCGCACTACCCATGTATGTACTCTTCCACACTGCCCATGTATATATTCTTCCGCACTGCCTATGTATGTACTCTTCCGCACTGCCTATGTATGTATTCTTCCCCACTGCCCATGTAAGTACTCTTCCACACTGCCCATGTATGTATTCTTCCACACTGCCCATGTATATATTCTACCACACTGCCCATGTATGTATTCTTCCCCAATGCCCATGTATGTACTCTTCCCCACTGCCCATGTATGTACTCTTTCGCAATACCCATGTATGTACTCTTCCACACTGCCCATGTATGTATTCTTCCACACTGCCCATGTATGTATTCTTCCACACTGCCCATGTATGTATTCTTCCACACTGCCCATGTATGTACTCTTCCACACTACCCATGTATGTACTCTTCCCCACTGCCCATGTATGTACTCTTCCGCACTACCCATGTATATATTCTTCCACACTGCCCATGTATGTACTCTTCCACACTGCCCATGTATGTATTCTTCCACACTGCCCATGTATGTACTCTTCCACACTGCCCATGTATATATTCTTCCACACTACCCATGTATGTACTCTTCCACACTGCCCATGTATGTACTCTTCCACACTGCCCATGTATGTACTCTTCCACACTGCCCATGTATATATTCTTCCACACTACCCATGTATGTACTCTTCCACACTGCCCATGTATGTACTCTTCCACACTGCCCATGTATGTACTCTTCCACACTGCCCATGTATGTACTCTTCCACACTGCCCATGTATATATTCTTCCACACTGCCCATGTATGTACTCTTCCACACTACCCATGTATGTACTCTTCCACACTACCCATGTATGTACTCTTCCCCACTGCCCATGTATGTACTCTTCCACACTGCCCATGTATGTACTCTTCCACACTGCCCATGTATGTACTCTTCCACACTGCCCATGTATGTACTCTTCCACACTGCCCATGTATGTACTCTTCCACACTACCCATGTATGTATTCTTCCACACTGCCCATGTATGTATTCTTCCACACTACCCATGTATGTATTCTTCCACACTACCCATGTATGTATTCTTCCACACTGCCCATGTATGTATTCTTCCACACTACCCATGTATGTACTCTTCCACACTACCCATGTATGTATTCTTCCACACTGCCCATGTATGCACTCTTCCACACTACCCATGTATGTACTCTTCCACACTGCCCATGTATGTACTCTTCCACACTACCCATGTATGTACTCTTCCACACTGCCCATGTATGTACTCTTCCACACTACCCATGTATGTATTCTTCCCCACTGCCCATGTATGTATTCTTCCCCACTGCCCATGTATGTATTCTTCCCCACTGCCCATGTATGTACTCTTCCCCACTGCCCATGTATGCACTCTTCCCCACTGCCCATGTATGTACTCTTCCCCACTACCCATGTATGTACTCTTCCCCACTGCCCATGTATGCACTATTCCACACTACCCATGTATGTATTCTTCCCCACTGCCCATGTATGTATTCTTCCACACTACCCATGTATGCACTCTTCCCCACTGCCCATGTATGTACTCTTCCCCACTACCCATGTATGTACTCTTCCCCACTGCCCATGTATGCACTCTTCCA
This sequence comes from Sinonovacula constricta, assembly GCA_007844125.1. Lineage (NCBI taxonomy): Eukaryota > Metazoa > Mollusca > Bivalvia > Cardiida > Solecurtidae > Sinonovacula > Sinonovacula constricta. The sequence continues at coordinate 44,027,556 of CM017568.1, read as the reverse complement.
CACTACCCATGTATGTACTCTTCCACACTGCCCATGTATGTACTCTTCCCCACTGCCCATGTATGTATTCTTCCCCACTGCCCATGTATGTACTCTTCCCCACTGCCCATGTATGCACTCTTCCCCACTGCCCATGTATGTACTCTTCCCCACTACCCATGTATGTACTCTTCCCCACTGCCCATGTATGCACTCTTCCACACTACCCATGTATGTACTCTTCCACACTACCCATGTATGTACTCTTCCCCACTGCCCATGTATGCACTCTTCCACACTACCCATGTATGTATTCTTCCCCACTGCCCATGTATGCACTCTTCCCCACTGCCCATGTATGTATTCTTCCCCACTGCCCATGTATGTACTCTGCCACACTACCCATGTATGTATTCTTCCACACTACCCATGTATGTACTCTTTCACACTGCCCATGTATGTATTCTTCCACACTGCCCATGTATGTACTCTTCCCCAATGCCCATGTATGTACTCTTCCCCACTGCCCATGTATGCACACTTCCCCACTGCCCATGTATGTACTCTTCCCCACTGCCCATGTATGCACTCTTCCCCACTGCCCATGTATGCACTCTTCCCCACTGCCCATGTATGCACTCTTCCCCACTGCCCATGTATGTACTCTTCCCCACTGCCCATGTATGCACTCTTCCCCACTGCCCATGTATGTACTCTTCCCCACTGCCCATGTATGCACTCTTCCCCACTGCCCATGTATGTACTCTTCCCCACTGCCCATGTATGTACTCTTCCCCACTGCCCATGTATGCACTCTTCCCCACTGCCCATGTATGTACTCTTCCCCACTGCCCATGTATGTATTCTTCCCCACTACCCATGTATGTATTCTTCCACACTGCCCATGTATGTATTCTTCCACACTGCCCATGTATGCACTCTTCCACACTACCCATGTATGTACTCTTCCACACTGCCCATGTATGTATTCTTCCCCACTGCCCATGTATGTATTCTTCCACACTGCCCATGTATGTATTCTTCCCCACTGCCCATGTAAGTACTCTTCCACACTGCCCATGTATGTATTCTTCCACACTGCCCATGTATATATTCTACCACACTGCCCATGTATGTATTCTTCCCCAATGCCCATGTATGTATTCTTCCCCACTGCCCATGTATGCACTCTTCCCCACTGCCCATGTATGTATTCTTCCCCACTGCCCATGTATGTATTCTTCCCCACTGCCCATGTATGTACTCTTCCACACTACCCATGTATGTATTCTTCCACACTGCCCATGTATGTACTCTTTCACACTGCCCATGTATGTATTCTTCCACACTGCCCATGTATGTACTCTTCCCCAATGCCCATGTATGTACTCTTCCCCACTGCCCATGTATGCACTCTTCCCCACTGCCCATGTATGCACTCTTCCCCACTGCCCATGTATGCACTCTTCCCCACTGCCCATGTATGCACTCTTCCCCACTGCCCATGTATGTACTCTTCCCCACTGCCCATGTATGCACTCTTCCCCACTGCCCATGTATGTACTCTTCCCCACTGCCCATGTATGTACTCTTCCCCACTGCCCATGTATGTACTCTTCCCCACTGCCCATGTATGTACTCTTCCCCACTGCCCATGTATGTATTCTTCCCCACTACCCATGTATGTATTCTTCCACACTGCCCATGTATGTATTCTTCCCCACTACCCATGTATGCACTCTTCCACACTACCCATGTATGTACTCTTCCACACTGCCCATGTATGTATTCTTCCCCACTGCCCATGTATGTATTCTTCCACACTGACTATGTATGTACTCTACCACACTGCCTATGTATGTACTCTTCCCCACTGCCCATGTATGCACTCTTCCCCACTGCCCATGTATGTACTCTTCCCCACTGCCCATGTATGTATTCTTCCCCACTACCCATGTATGTATTCTTCCACACTGCCCATGTATGTATTCTTCCACACTGCCCATGTATGCACTCTTCCACACTACCCATGTATGTACTCTTCCACACTGCCCATGTATGTATTCTTCCCCACTGCCCATGTATGTACTCTTCCACACTGCCCATGTATGTACTCTTCCACACTGCCCATGTATGTACTCTTCCACACTACCCATGTATGTACTCTTCCACACTGCCCATGTATGCACTCTTCCCCAATGCCCATGTATGTATTCTTCCCCACTGCCCATGTATGTATTCTTCCCCACTGCCCATGTATGTATTCTTCCCCACTGCCCATGTATGTATTCTTCCCCAATGCCCATGTATGTACTCTTCCCCAATGCCCATGTATGCACTCTTCCCCACTGCCCATGTATGCACTCTTCCCCACTGCCCATGTATGTACTCTTCCACACTACCCATGTATGTACTCTTCCACACTGCCCATGTATGCACTCTTCCCCAATGCCCATGTATGTATTCTTCCCCACTGCCCATGTATGTATTCTTCCCCACTGCCCATGTATGTATTCTTCCCCACTGCCCATGTATGTATTCTTCCCCAATGCCCATGTATGTACTCTTCCCCAATGCCCATGTATGCACTCTTCCCCAATGCCCATGTATGTACTCTTCCACACTGCCTATGTATGTACTCTTCCCCACTGCCCATGTATGCACTCTTCCCCACTGCCCATGTATGTACTCTTCCACACTGCCCATGTATGTATTCTTCCCCACTGCCCATGTATGTATTCTTCCCCAATGCCCATGTATGTACTCTTCCCCAATGCCCATGTATGCACTCTTCCCCACTGCCCATGTATGCACTCTTCCCCACTGCCCATGTATGTACTCTTCCCCACTGCCCATGTATGCACTCTTCCCCACTGCCCATGTACGTACTCTTCCACACTGCCCATGTATGTACTCTTCCACACTGCCCATGTATGTACTCTTCCACACTACCCATGTATGTACTCTTCCACACTGCCCATGTATGTACTCTTCCCCACTGCCCATGTATGCACTCTTCCCCACTGCCCATGTATGTACTCTTCCCCACTGCCCATGTATGTATTCTTCCCCACTACCCATGTATGTATTCTTCCACACTGCCCATGTATGTATTCTTCCACACTGCCCATGTATGCACTCTTCCACACTACCCATGTATGTACTCTTCCACACTGCCCATGTATGTATTCTTCCCCACTGCCCATGTATGTATTTTTCCACACTGCCTATGTATGTACTCTACCACACTGCCTATGTATGTACTCTACCACACTGCCCATGTATGTACTCTACCACACTGCCCATGTATGTATTCTTCCACACTGCCTATGTATGTACTCTACCACACTGCCCATGTATGTACTCTACCACACTGCCCATGTATGTACTCTTCCACACTGCCTATGTATGTACTCTTCCACACTGCCTATGTATGTATTCTTCCACACTACCCATGTATGTACTCTTCCACACTGCCCATGTATGTATTCTTCCACACTGCCCATGTATGCACTCTTCCACACTACCCATGTATGTACTCTTCCACACTGCCTATGTATGTACTCTTCCACACTGCCTATGTATGTATTCTTCCACACTGCCCATGTATGTACTCTTCCACACTGCCCATGTATGTACTCTTCCCCACTGCCCATGTATGTACTCTTCCACACTGCCCATGTATGTACTCTTCCACACTGCCCATGTATGTACTCTTCCACACTACCCATGTATGTACTCTTCCACACTGCCCATGTATGTACTCTTCCACACTACCCATGTATGTACTCTTCCACACTGCCCATGTATGTACTCTTCCACACTGCCTATGTATGTACTCTTCCACACTGCCTATGTAAGTATTCTTCCACACTGCCCATGTATGTACTCTTCCCCACTGCCCATGTATGTACTCTTCCCCACTGCCCATGTATGTACTCTTCCCCACTGCCCATGTATGTACTCTTCCACACTGCCATGTATGTACTCTTCCACACTGCCCATGTATGTACTCTTCCACACTACCCATGTATGTACTCTTCCACACTGCCTATGTATGTACTCTTCCACACTGCCTATGTATGTATTCTTCCACACTGCCCATGTATGTACTCTTCCACACTAGCCATGTATGTATTCTTCCACACTGCCCATGTATGCACTCTTCCACACTGCCTATGTATGTATTCTTCCACACTGCCCATGTATGTACTCTTCCACACTGCCCATGTATGTACTCTTCCACACTACCCATGTATGTACTCTTCCACACTGCCCATGTATGTACTCTTCCACACTGCCCATGTATGTACTCTTCCACACTGCCCATGTATATATTCTTCCACACTGCCCATGTATGTACTCTTCCACACTGCCCATGTATGTACTCTTCCACACTGCCCATGTATGTACTCTTCCACACTGCCCATGTATGTACTCTTCCACACTGCCCATGTATATATTCTTCCACACTGCCCATGTATGTACTCTTCCACACTACCCATGTATGTACTCTTCCACACTACCCATGTATGTACTCTTCCCCACTGCCCATGTATGTACTCTTCCACACTGCCCATGTATGTACTCTTCCACACTGCCCATGTATGTACTCTTCCACACTGCCCATGTATGTACTCTTCCACACTGCCCATGTATGTACTCTTCCACACTACCCATGTATGTATTCTTCCACACTGCCCATGTATGTATTCTTCCACACTACCCATGTATGTATTCTTCCACACTACCCATGTATGTATTCTTCCACACTGCCCATGTATGTATTCTTCCACACTACCCATGTATGTACTCTCCCACACTACCCATGTATGTATTCTTCCACACTGCCCATGTATGCACTCTTCCACACTACCCATGTATGTACTCTTCCACACTGCCCATGTATGTACTCTTCCACACTACCCATGTATGTACTCTTCCACACTGCCCATGTATGTACTCTTCCACACTGCCCATGTATGTATTCTTCCACACTGCCTATGTATGTACTCTTCCACACTGCCCATGTATGTATTCTTCCACACTGCATATGTATGTACTCTTCCACACTGCCCATGTATGTACTCTTCCACACTACCCATGTATGTATTCTTCCACACTGCCTATGTATGTACTCTTCCACACTGCCCATGTATGTACTCTTCCACACTACCCATGTATGTATTCTTCCACACTGCCTATGTATGTACTCTTCCACACTGCCCATGTATGTACTCTTCCACACTGCCCATGTATGTACTCTTCCATACTGCCCATGTATGTACTCTTCCACACTGCCTATGTATGTATTCTTCCACACTGCCCATGTATGTACTCTTCCACACTGCCCATGTATGTACTCTTCCACACTGCCTATGTATGTACTCTTCCACACTGCCCATGTATGTACTCTTCCACACTGCCCATGTATGTACTCTTCCACACTGCCCATGTATGTACTCTTCCACACTGCCCATGTATGTACTCTTCCACACTGCCTATGTATGTATTCTTCCACACTGCCCATGTATGTACTCTTCCACACTGCCCATGTATGTACTCTTCCACACTGCCTATGTATGTATTCTTCCACACTGCCCATGTAAGTACTCTTCCACACTGCCTATGTATGTACTCTTCCACATTGCCTATGTATGTACTCTTCCACACTGCCCATGTATGTACTCTTCCACACTACCCATGTATGTATTCTTCCACACTACCCATGTATGCACTCTTCCCCACTGCCTATGTATGTATTCTTCCACACTGCCCATGTATGTACTCTTCCACACTACCCATGTATGTATTCTTCCACACTACCCATGTATGTACTCTTCCACACTGCCTATGTATGTACTCTTCCACACTGCCCATGTATGTACTCTTCCACACTACCCATGTATGTATTCTTCCACACTGCCCATGTATGTACTCTTCCACACTGCCTATGTATGTACTCTTCCACACTACCCATGTATGTACTCTTTCACACTGCCCATGTATGTATTCTTCCACACTGCCCATGTATGTATTCTTCCACACTGCCCATGTATGTATTCTTCCCCACTACCCATGTATGTATTCTTCCACACTGCCCATGTATGTACTCTTCCCCACTGCCCATGTATGCACTCTTCCCCACTGCCCATGTATGTACTCTTCCCCACTACCCATGTATGTACTCTTCCCCACTGCCCATGTATGCACTATTCCACACTACCCATGTATGTATTCTTCCCCACTGCCCATGTATGTATTCTTCCACACTACCCATGTATGTATTCTTCCCCACTGCCCATGTATGCACTCTTCCCCACTGCCCATGTATGTACTCTTCCCCACTGCCCATGTATGCACTCTTTCACACTGCCCATGTATGTATTCTTCCACACTGCCCATGTATGTATTCTTCCCCACTGCCCATGTATGCACTCTTCCCCAATGCCCATGTATGCATTCTTCCACACTGCCCATGTATGTACTCTTCCCCACTACCCATGTATGTACTCTTCCACACTGCCCATGTATGCACTCTTCCACACTGCCCATGTATGCACTCTTTCACACTGCCCATGTATGTATTCTTCCACACTGCCCATGTATGTATTCTTCCCCACTGCCCATGTATGCACTATTCCACACTACCCATGTATGTACTCTTCCACACTGCCCATGTATGTATTGTTCCACACTGCCCATGTATGTATTCTTCCCCACTGCCCATGTATGCACTATTCCACACTGCCCATGTATGTACTCTTCCACACTGCCCATGTATGTATTCTTCCCCACTGCCCATGTATGCACTCTTCCACACTGCCCATGTATGTACTCTTCCACACTGCCCATGTATGCACTCTTCCCCACTGCCCATGTATGCACTCTTCCCCACTGCCCATGTATGCACTCTTCCACACTACCCATGTATGTACTCTTCCCCACTGCCCATGTATGCACTCTTCCCCAATGCCCATGTATGTACTCTTCCCCACTGCCCATGTATGTATTCTTCCCCACTGCCCATGTATGCACTCTTCCCCAATGCCCATGTATGCACTCTTCCCCACTGCCCATGTATGCACTCTTCCCCAATGCCCATGTATGTACTCTTCCCCAATGCCCATGTATGTATTCTTCCCCACTGCCCATGTATGCACTCTTCCACACTGCCCATGTATGTACTCTTCCACACTGCCCATGTATGCACTCTTCCCCACTGCCCATGTATGCACTCTTCCCCACTGCCCATGTATGCACTCTTCCACACTACCCATGTATGTACTCTTCCACACTACCCATGTATGTACTCTTCCCCACTGCCCATGTATGCACTCTTCCCCAATGCCCATGTATGCACTCTTCCCCACTGCCCATGTATGCACTCTTCCCCACTGCCCATGTATGCACTCTTCCACACTACCCATGTATGTACTCTTCCCCACTGCCCATGTATGCACTCTTCCCCACTGCCCATGTATGCACTCTTCCACACTGCCCATGTATGTACTCTTCCCCACTGCCCATGTATGCACTCTTCCCCAATGCCCATGTATGTACTCTTCCCCACTGCCCATGTATGCACTCTTCCCCACTGCCGATGTATGTACTCTTCCCCACTGCCCATGTATGTACTCTTCCCCACTGCCCATGTATGCACTCTTCCACACTACCCATGTATGTACTCTTCCACACTACCCATGTATGTACTCTTCCCCACTGCCCATGTATGCACTCTTCCACACTACCCATGTATGTATTCTTCCCCACTGCCCATGTATGCACTCTTCCCCACTGCCCATGTATGTATTCTTCCCCACTGCCCATGTATGTACTCTTCCACACTACCCATGTATGTATTCTTCCACACTACCCATGTATGTACTCTTTCACGCTGCCCATGTATGTATTCTTCCACACTGCCCATGTATGTACTCTTCCACACTACCCATGTATGTATTCTTCCACACTACCCATGTATGTACTCTTTCACACTGCCCATGTATGTATTCTTCCACACTGCCCATGTATGTATTCTTCCCCACTGCCCATGTATGCACTCTTCCCCACTGCCCATGTATGTATTCTTCCCCACTGCCCATGTATGCACTCTTTCACACTGCCCATGTATGTATTGTTCCACACTGCCCATGTATGTATTCTTCCCCACTGCCCATGTATGCACTCTTCCCCAATGCCCATGTATGCATTCTTCCACACTGCCCATGTATGTACTCTTCCCCACTACCCATGTATGTACTCTTCCACACTGCCCATGTATGCACTCTTCCACACTGCCCATGTATGCACTCTTTCACACTGCCCATGTATGTATTCTTCCACACTGCCCATGTATGTATTCTTCCCCACTGCCCATGTATGCACTATTCCACACTACCCATGTATGTACTCTTTCACACTGCCCATGTATGTATTGTTCCACACTGCCCATGTATGTATTCTTCCCCACTGCCCATGTATGCACTATTCCACACTGCCCATGTATGTACTCTTCCACACTGCCCATGTATGTATTCTTCCCCACTGCCCATGTATGCACTCTTCCACACTGCCCATGTATGTACTCTTCCACACTGCCCATGTATGCACTCTTCCCCACTGCCCATGTATGCACTCTTCCCCACTGCCCATGTATGCACTCTTCCCCAATGCCCATGTATGTACTCTTCCCCACTGCCCATGTATGCACTCTTCCCCACTGCCGATGTATGTACTCTTCCCCACTGCCCATGTATGCACTCTTCCCCACTGCCCATGTATGCACTCTTCCCCACTGCCCATGTATGCACTCTTCCCCACTGCCCATGTATGTACTCTTCCCCACTGCCCATGTATGCACTCTTCCCCACTGCCCATGTATGTACTCTTCCCCACTGCCCATGTATGCACTCTTCCCCACTGCCCATGTATGTACTCTTCCACACTGCCCATGTATGTACTCTTCCCCACTGCCCATGTATGCACTCTTCCCCACTGCCCATGTATGTACTCTTCCCCACTGCCCATGTATGTATTCTTCCCCACTACCCATGTATGTATTCTTCCACACTGCCCATGTATGTATTCTTCCACACTGCCCATGTATGCACTCTTCCACACTACCCATGTATGTACTCTTCCACACTGCCCATGTATGTATTCTTCCCCACTGCCCATGTATGTATTCTTCCACACTGCCTATGTATGTACTCTACCACACTGCCTATGTATGTACTCTTCCCCACTGCCCATGTATGCACTCTTCCCCACTGCCCATGTATGTACTCTTCCCCACTGCCCATGTATGTATTCTTCCCCACTACCCATGTATGTATTCTTCCACACTGCCCATGTATGCACTCTTCCACACTACCCATGTATGTACTCTTCCACACTGCCCATGTATGTATTCTTCCCCACTGCCCATGTATGTACTCTTCCACACTGCCCATGTATGTACTCTTCCACACTGCCCATGTATGTACTCTTCCACACTACCCATGTATGTACTCTTCCACACTGCCCATGTATGCACTCTTCCCCAATGCCCATGTATGTATTCTTCCCCACTGCCCATGTATGTATTCTTCCCCACTGCCCATGTATGTATTCTTCCCCACTGCCCATGTATGTATTCTTCCCCAATGCCCATGTATGTACTATTCCCCAATGCCCATGTATGCACTCTTCCCCACTGCCCATGTATGCACTCTTCCCCACTGCCCATGTATGTACTCTTCCACACTACCCATGTATGTACTCTTCCACACTGCCCATGTATGCACTCTTCCCCAATGCCCATGTATGTATTCTTCCCCACTGCCCATGTATGTATTCTTCCCCACTGCCCATGTATGTATTCTTCCCCACTGCCCATGTATGTATTCTTCCCCAATGCCCATGTATGTACTCTTCCCCAATGCCCATGTATGCACTCTTCCCCAATGCCCATGTATGTACTCTTCCACACTGCCAATGTATGTACTCTTCCCCACTGCCCATGTATGCACTCTTCCCCACTGCCCATGTATGCACTCTTCCCCACTGCCCATGTATGTATTCTTCCCCACTGCCCATGTATGTATTCTTCCCCACTGCCCATGTATGTACTCTTCCCCAATGCCCATGTATGCACTCTTCCCCACTGCCCATGTATGCACTCTTCCCCACTGCCCATGTATGTACTCTTCCCCACTGCCCATGTATGCACTCTTCCCCACTGCCCATGTATGCACTCTTCCACACTGCCCATGTATGTACTCTTCCACACTACCCATGTATGTACTCTTCCACACTGCCCATGTATGTACTCTTCCCCACTGCCCATGTATGCACTCTTCCCCACTGCCCATGTATGTACTCTTCCCCACTGCCCATGTATGTATTCTTCCCCACTACCCATGTATGTATTCTTCCACACTGCCCATGTATGTATTCTTCCACACTGCCCATGTATGCACTCTTCCACACTACCCATGTATGTACTCTTCCACACTGCCCATGTATGTATTCTTCCCCACTGCCCATGTATGTATTCTTCCACACTGCCTATGTATGTACTCTACCACACTGCCTATGTATGTACTCTACCACACTGCCCATGTATGTACTCTACCACACTGCCCATGTATGTATTCTTCCACACTGCCTATGTATGTACTCTACCACACTGCCCATGTATGTACTCTACCACACTGCCCATGTATGTACTCTTCCACACTGCCTATGTATGTACTCTTCCACACTGCCTATGTATGTATTCTTCCACACTACCCATGTATGTACTCTTCCACACTGCCCATGTATGTATTCTTCCACACTGCCCATGTATGCACTCTTCCACACTACCCATGTATGTACTCTTCCACACTGCCTATGTATGTACTCTTCCACACTGCCTATGTATGTATTCTTCCACACTGCCCATGTATGTACTCTTCCACACTGCCCATGTATGTACTCTTCCCCACTGCCCATGTATGTACTCTTCCACACTGCCCATGTATGTACTCTTCCACACTGCCCATGTATGTACTCTTCCACACTACCCATGTATGTACTCTTCCACACTGCCCATGTATGTACTCTTCCACACTACCCATGTATGTACTCTTCCACACTGCCCATGTATGTACTCTTCCACACTGCCTATGTATGTACTCTTGCACACTGCCTATGTATGTATTCTTCCACACTGCCCATGTATGTACTCTTCCACACTGCCCATGTATGTACTCTTCCCCACTGCCCATGTATGTACTCTTCCCCACTGCCCATGTATGTACTCTTCCACACTGCCCATGTATGTACTCTTCCACACTGCCCATGTATGTACTCTTCCACACTACCCATGTATGTACTCTTCCACACTGCCTATGTATGTACTCTTCCACACTGCCTATGTATGTATTCTTCCACACTGCCCATGTATGTACTCTTCCACACTACCCATGTATGTATTCTTCCACACTGCCCATGTATGCACTCTTCCACACTGCCTATGTATGTATTCTTCCACACTGCCCATGTTTGTACTCTTCCACACTGCCCATGTATGTACTCTTCCACACTGCCCATGTATGTACTCTTCCCCACTGCCCATGTATGTATTCTTCCACACTGCCCATGTATGCACTCTTCCACACTGCCTATGTATGTATTCTTCCACACTGCCCATGTATGTACTCTTCCCCACTGCCCATGTATGTACTCTTCCACACTGCCCATGTATGTACTCTTCCACACTGCCCATGTATGTACTCTTCCACACTGCCCATGTATGTACTCTTCCCCACTGCCCATGTATGTACTCTTCCACACTGCCCATGTATGTATTCTTCCCCACTGCCCATGTATGTATTCTTCCCCACTGCCCATGTATGTACTCTTCCACACTGCCCATGTATGTACTCTTCCACACTGCCCATGTATGTATTCTTCCCCACTGCCCATTTATGTATTCTTCCCCACTGCCCATGTATGTACTCTTCCACACTGCCTATGTATGTACTCTTCCACACTGCCCATGTATGTATTCTTCCCCACTGCCCATGTATGTACTCTTCCACACTGCCCATGTATGTATTCTTCCACACTGCCCATGTATGTACTCTTCCACACTGCCCATGTATGTACTCTTCCACACTACCCATGTATGTACTCTTCCACACTGCCTATGTATGTACTCTTCCCCACTGCCCATGTATGTACTCTTCCACACTGCCCATGTATGTACTCTTCCACACTGCCCATGTATGTACTCTTCCACACTGCCCATGTATGTACTCTTCCACACTGCCCATGTATGTACTCTTCCACACTGCCTATGTATGTACTCTTCAACACTGCCCATGTATGTACTCTTCCACACTGCCCATGTATGTACGCTTCCACACTGCCCATGTATGTACTCTTCCACACTGCCCATGTATGTACTCTTCCACACTGCCCATGTATGTACTCTTCCACACTGCCCATGTATGTACTCTTCCACACTGCCTATGTATGTACTCTTCCACACTGCCCATGTATGTACTCTTCCACACTACCCATGTATGCACTCTTCCACACTGCCCATGTATGTATTCTTCCCCACTACCCATGTATGTACTCTACCACACTACCCATGTATGTACTCTTCCACACTACCCATGTATGTACTCTTCCACACTGCCCATGTATATATTCTTCCGCACTGCCTATGTATGTACTCTTCCCCACTGCCCATGTATGTACTCTTCCACACTACCCATGTATGTACTCTTCCGCACTGCCTATGTATGTACTCTTCCACACTACCCATGTATGTACTCTTCCACACTGCCCATGTATGTATTCTTCCCCACTGCCCATGTATGTACTCTTCCACACTACCCACGTATGTACTCTTCCGCGCTGCCTATGTATGTACTCTTTCGCACTGCCTATGTATGTATTCTTCCCCACTGCCCATGTATGTACTCTTCCACACTGCCCATGTATATATTCTTAAGCACTGCCTATGTGTCACAATTAATAAGTGAAACCTACTAATGTGATTCCCGGTTCTTTTTGACAGATATAAAATAACAGGCTATTTTACAAATTTACAATATTTAATCAAAATATATATACTCAGACTTTTCCTTATCAGTCACTTATAATGACATATCGATACATTAAAACCTTTTTTAAAAGATACAATGATGTGACAATTTTCAAAAACACTCTCTCACATTCTCTCACATGCACATATTTTTACACAGTAAGTAATTAATCATCTATAGGCATTATGTCTTTGTCGACTTATCAAAAAAACACCGCTTCATATGTATAGATGTTTCAGGTCCATCGTATCAAACAGGAAAACGATATCTCACATTTCAAATGGCCCGTTGTTTACTGCCCCACAGGCATTAAAGCTAGCAGCACACAGCACAAAACCACACAGGTACACGACGCACACTGGACGATTGCCACACAGGCACACAGCTTGCCACACAGGCACACAGCTTGCCACACAGGCACACAGCAACACTGAACTACTTGCCACACAGGCACACAGCTTGCCACACAGGCACACAGCAACAACGGAACATTCGCCACACAGGCTAAACAAGGAAACGTCACACAACAGGGATACACAGCTTGCAAAGGCTCAGCAATCAACAAAGTACAAATTCAAGGGACACTGGTTCATCTAAATGTAACTTTTAGACTTAGCACATAAAGCTCTGCACCACACATCACACTGGTACATGTAACGTAGCCACCTACAATGAAAAACGGGAAGGGAGGGATAGGGAGCATTGTGACTTTCAGAATAATAAAAAAAAAATGGGAAACATGAATAATACTTTAAAAAAAAATCCACGCGAAAACAATATCTCAATATATCAACACGTTAATAAACCTTAAAAGGACAGGGGAGTGGGAAAAACTTACAATATGTTCTCAGTACCACTGCACATCATGTTTCTCTAAGCATGCCCCTCTCCAAAGCCAATACACTGTACTTCTTCCGTACACACCAGAGTCTAGCTGAGGAATGACCACTGTAATGTGTTGCTCGAGGCCAACACAGCCAAAAATCACTCAAGCGTTACACAGGTAAGTATAAAAAAATCAAAGCACCTAAAGAACTGAAGACTTTTGTGACACTATGTATGTACTCTTCCGCACTGCCTATGTATGTATTCTTCCCCACTGCCCATGTATGTACTCTTCCGCACTGCCCATGTATGTACTCTTCCACTCTGCCCATGTATGTTCTCTTCCTCACAGCCCATGTATGTTCTCTTCCGTACTGCCCATGTAAGTACTTTGTCGCACTGCCAATGTATGTATTCTTCCGCACTGCCCATGTATGTATTCTTCCGCACTGCCTATGTTTGTTCTCTTCCTCGCTGCCCATGTATGTACTCATCCGCACTGCCACTGTTTACACTCTTACGCATTGCTCATCTATGCACTCTTACGCTCTGCACATGTATGTATCCATTTGTACTGTCCGTGTTTTCTCATTTCAGCGGTATTTGAACATGACGGCTGTATTTTAACAAATGACAATAGTCGCACATGGACAAACGGAGTTGCTTTGGTAAACTATTGATTCTTGTTCTAATAATATGCTGCGCTGAGTATGTCTTGCGAAATTCACAATCATGTTTTCATTTTAGTAGTTCTTATAATGTTAATACTTAAAATGAATTGTGTAAGTTGTGTGTTATTTATTGCCTTTAAAGTTCCACCAAGTATCTTGTTTGTTGGGTTTATCCCCGCTCCATGTATCGTTTATATATCGGAAGATGGTGTCCACCTGAAGCACATACAGTGCTGCTTTCACTGTGTAACAATGCCGAAAAACTGGCACGATTCCATACACAATCCATTCTCTTTGATCTCGATTGTTCAAACAGTACCAGTTGAATAATGAACGTTAATAGGACAAAATAAACTATGAACTACACGTATCTCTTTCTGTCGCATCTGGGAGTTCCGATTGAGTTTGGGTAAAATTTATTGAACAAGACAATGTTACATAAAAAAAACTTTATTGTAACGATTTATATATATTAGTTAGATCAAAAGAAAATTATACACAAGATTCTGGTATGTGATACAGCTGTGGTAATTCAATTAACTATATGTTGTATACTGGCACGTTCTAAAGAGTATTGGTGAGGTTGATTAAGACGATGCATAATTCATTACAGGGTAACAAAAACATATGCCCGTAACGTAGTTGGAGAGTCATCGGACTGACTGCATGGCCGCGTGGGTTCGAGATCCACTCAAGGCGTCAAGGTGAAGGACTAAATGGGGTAAGGTCTTCAAGCTGACCTGCGGTGTGCCAGTGGTTCTACCTGGACATACGCCTGGTGTCCTCACCCCACAAAGTTTGACGTCACTTTTATGACAATGAAGGACCGCAGATATGTTATTAAAAACAAAACCAATATAAAAGCCATATTTTACAGGTGTTAAGACTGGTCCATTATGTATTGGTGTTCTGGTTTCTGGTGATACGTGTCCTGGTCCCTTACCTGAAGTTTCTTGTTTGAAATGATAGAAACAAAGTAAATTGGTCATTTGTATCACATCAGATGCGACTGGATTAGACTTTTTTCAATGGTGTCTTATCAATGAAATGAAACTAAAACATAAACAATGTTAAATAGCTTAGCAAATTGAAGGCATAAATGCCATATATAAAATTATGAAAAAAAAATGAAATAGATATAAAATAAAATAATGATTTTGTGGATTTTAGATTTCAGACATAAATTAAAACAACACACCATGAACATACACCAGACTGAAAGCTATATTAATATAAACCATAATTTATCAAATAATGTACGATTAGTGTATCACGTGTGCTAGTGTTTTGGGTGCTTAGCCCAACCATCGTTTTATAGTCAGTATTATCAGTCATAAATCTGCCAGCATCAAGTCGAGCCAGTTGTTCTAACAGCTTTCAATAAAATAAGCTGGTGGAAACAATTCCTAACATCGGTACATCTTTTAAAAATTACATAATAGCAAAAAATATAAAAGGCACAATACCAAATCTGTCCTGAACATTTCAACTTGTGACAGTCTACAAAAAACATGTATTATAATCATATGACCCATAAGGGACTCAAACTTATAGCTATAAAAAACACTTTAAACACAAAAAAGTTATGTCATCTTAAATAATAACACTATTTTGCTCAGTGCATGCGCTAGAATATTTCGGTAAAACAGTCCTTTTTTTAATTATTTTTAACATTTTGTATGGTAAAACAAATCTTCTTAACATGAACATAAAATAAACTTAATAGTTATATTGAATTGTATTTTTAGGAAAGAAATAAAAAGATAATTGCTACATTATTAAATTCCTCTTAATATGAAAAATTACGATTTGTCTCCTACCATCAGCTCGGCCATTGGGTATATAAAGCCCAGTATGATCACCAATGGAATAAACATGTCACGTGAATGCTGATGGACTACTTTTTAAATGCATAAATTCCATGCTCCTTGTGAAGTTTCAAACGTCGTCAAATCATATACATTTTACGGGACGCAACAGCTTGGGATAAAAAAATAAAATAGTTTAGGACTTAAATTCCTTTTTTTTTAAATTTATGTCATGTGACGTCACGTGTTGAAGTTAATGTCTTCGAAAACTACACGCCATTTATCTGTGCCTGTTAGTAAACACGGGCTTAGTAGCAACTGAACTTGGTGTTTTTCATATGAAAATTCTTAATAAAAAGATGGTAGGATAAACACATAAATTTCAGCATTTTTTTCAATGGACCTACAATGTAGTTACATACAATCCATTATTAATGGCCATATAGTCTATAACAAATGTATTCTTGTCCCATACAATTCATACTAAAGTGAGATTTTCTTTACTTTATCTTTTTATAAGTTTTTTTTTTTCTAATTGCGCACAAAAATGTAACAATAATGTAACCAACTACTGTACCGTCAAAATTATACAATAAATACATGAAAACAGATTTCTGAGATTTCTTGAGACTGCATAAAATCTATATATACACACAAAAAAAATTAGTTATGTCTAGAAAGACACAAAAAGTTGAGTTTGTCTCCTCCCCGTGATAGTAAGACACAAGTCGGTACACAGTCATCGCCCCTCTCACTTCATTCGGTTTCCGCTCAGGTGGCACACCAGTGCCATGTACACAATCGGAACTCCTCGGGTACGTAATTCCGAGTGTTCACGACAGGATTGCCAATGTGAAGGTAAATCTACATGCTCGGATAAGTTAAATGATTGTTAATGGGACTACTCACACCTGATTACAAAAGAGTTCTGCCATTTGAAGGGGAATAACTGTGTACGGGTTTGGTCAAATGAGGCAGTTATTATACAGTTATAAACCCTGAGTTGCAATGTCGTAGAACACCCTCATACCCAAGGCCTCCATATATGACACATGAAGTTACAATTCGAATTGGACAAACATATGTTTGTGGCGTATGAGTACATATATATAAATCTTTTATTTGTTCAATAACCAACACGCACAATGGCATGCACACTCACTCGCCTGTATTCATCAGCTATAAGTAACGACTGAGACGTAAGGAAACGTTAAACATTTTTGTTTTGTCACCTAAACTGTAATTTCGTTATATAGAGCCAAACACATTCAACAGTTAACAACAAACTAGTCCAAATGATATGTGTTTTCTATGACTAGATTTACACCATTCTGATGTCTAAAAATAAATTAATGTCTGTTTGACAACTAAAGCATAGTGGACAGACAAAGGTAACCATTTGTTTAGTCTACACCATATACGCTGTAAATTCCGATAGTTTTTTGTTCGTTTTATATGAACTTTTATAAGAAGGATAATTGCAAGACAATTGTCAGATTCTCACGTTGGCTATTAGGTTTTGCAAACGATTGATACTGCCATTTAGAAGACGTACCCAAAGAGCCATTAAAACGTGGAAATTTTAAAGCAAAAAAGAAAAACACCCCACCGAGACATGGGCGTTTCGAAAAAGATTCAGTTCAAACATCCACCATCATCATATCTTGGATGGAAAACTTAAAATATCAATAATTGCAACGTTCAAAGTAGGCAGCATATCACTTAAGGTATCGGCATTTTCCGATTTTACTGGAAAGACGTCGGAACTGCAAGAACACGCATGCGCCGTATAAAATACGGAATGCACCGTATACAAGTACGGAATAAATAAGCACCTCTGTACATTAGGCCATTGTGAAGGCTTCAAAAGTCAATATCACAATAGATTTGTGTCTTTGATTTTGGGACAATAAGTAACTTCCGATCACGTGTTTAATGAACCGGAAGTGGTGTGTCCATTCGTCATTGGCCCTGTCCCGCCGTTTTCGACGTCACTGTCCGGAGAGGCAATGTGGCTGGCATTGTTTGCGTTTGCGTCCCGGTTTAAACTCGATGTGCACTGGAATAACAATAAAGTAGTTTATAAATGAGACAAAATATACAAGAACACAGAGACTTCATGATGTTTATTTTTACTCTAGCCACACTGATCTTCTTCTATATACACCTCTATTTTTAGCCAAACATTAAAATTATGCAAATAAAATAGCTGTTAGCATATTATATGTATTGGAACATGAACACGAGAATTTGTAGACATTCGCGTACCTCTAGGAGTTCTATTTTAGGGTCGTCTACCCGCATCTGTTTGAAGTCTGGAGCATATGTGAGAGTGTAGGTGAGGAAGGCAAAGGCCAGTAGCCATTCGGTAAAGGTGGAGGTCAGGTACACGCCCCGCAACTCGCCCTGGAATAGTGGGTGTGGAATAAATAGTATACATATGTACGACAGATAAACATTGAAGTGGTCAGCACGAGAAGATTAGAAGCGATTTATTCATAAAAGATCTCCTATTTGCACTGCATGTGGATTTGGTTAAGGTTTGATTGTAGAAAGTATGGACTCATCACACTAACACAGTTATGGTCATATATGGCAGTGTCCAACTAAGATAGAATAGGACCCTAGACATATGTGCAGGTAGAACCACCGGAGCACCACAGGTCAGCTGGCAGACCACCCCCCCCCCCCCCCTCATGAAAGTTCTCGCTCCGCGGCAGTATATAAGTGTTTGTCGCACAACGCTGCCACGGGCGCCCCTTGTCCAGAGATATCAGGACACTATTATGAATAGAAAAAAACTAAAAACGGTAAGAAAGAAGTGTTTGTAGGTAGTTCAGGTATTCATAAATACCCCGCACCTAATAATATAACTGATGTCATGAAAAATGATGACTAAGGCAATTTTAGAAAAAGCGATTACTACGATGGAATGAATGCAATCACCAAAAATAAAATAAAGGATTTACAAGGATCTTTAATATATATAATGCACAGTATTTTATCGGTCAAGGTCACAAGGATATGACAAAATTATCAAGAAAAACAAACTACTATTGATAAATGACGTACTTAAAGCGGGTACGTTTCAGGTTCCCCTATGATGTTTTAATCTATGATCAAGATACTGGCGTACTTAGAAAATAATGGAAGATGTCACCCTGGATCCATACATGGAGATGGTGTATGTAGAGACTAAACTTACCCATTTTGTTCCCATTCCAGCACGCTTCTGTGCTTTGTATGTTATCTTTGTAGTGACAACTGTGAACTATGTTAAGGTTAACATGAGACTGTGACTTGACATCAAATATATGAAATAGGAAAATATCAAACACTGGAATATGAACAAGAGATTTATAGATCAACTGACTTAGATGCAGACATAAAAGATACACATTGACAAAGTTTTCGCCCGGATGCTGTTTTAAGAGGCCCAATGAATTCCCAGCAGGTTTCAACCAATTAAAACATATAAATGTGTTTTTTTTTGCCCAAACCTTTACTTATACATACCAGTAAAGCTAAATGCTTATAGTTACTTTGAAAAACATTATTTGCATCGATTTTGCAAAACATGTATATCAATCTAATTGAAAGTGTACACATAACCGCCGTGCTGCTTAAGGTCAACAGTGTTCAGCAAGTAATTCACATCAAGTGTTGCTAAAGGGGACGTTGTTTGACTGTTCTCCCTTAATCCTAGGAAACAGCCATGGTAATTGTACTCCTGAATATCAGCTGGATTACTTTAATCCCGCCCGCAGCTAAAGTGTACCCTTGAGTATGTCGGCCCGAAACCCATCCTGATACACTGGTCACGTGTTTGGTCACTTGACACAAGGCTGACCTTCCGAGATGCCATACTGTAATCGCCGGCAATCCTAGTGTGGATAAACAGTGTACACTAGTCTATTTGGTATTAAATCTGAAGTATTATAGATTCCTTGTTAAACGACAATTTCTGCATTAGTGTCCACCCGTCTTCTCCCTCTCCATCTCTCCCCCTCTCTCCCAATAAATCACCAGTCAGTTTCTTTTGGATAACAAGGGCTATTGCTTTTGATAACAAATGGCGATATTTATAAAAGTAATGTTCATTTGATGAGCTTTTATTACATATGTTTAGAAACTGAAGACATTGATATCGACCCAGTTATAAAAGCCACACCAGTCAGATCATTTCGACAATGTAGCCACACAGCATACTTTGATAAAACAGTGTGTTAGGTTTTTATGACTGGCTATTTTAACACCTTTACGTTGCAGTTACATATTTGTTGGTATCGTTATTTTCATGGGCAGGACCGTTTTAACTTGTGAATTAACGGTAAAATGGCACTGAGCAAGATCATGAACATTCTGCATTTTAACATAACCATGACCGTTACATTGAAGGATACATAGCACCAGGAGGGCACTCATAATGAGGCTGTTAAGTAACTGTATCTGCACTATGAGGCGCGCCATCGGTTTAGATGTACTGCTTCCCAGTCTGTAAACCAGCTTGAACGACATACACGCATGGAACCAGCAGAACACCGTGCCGCCGCCAAATGCCAGAAAGGCTCCGACATAGTGTGGCCCTCGCTGTACCTCCGTCTGCAGATAGAAAACGGTGTGTTAGTCTGCCTGAATTTGAAGTCCCACAACACTATTTCTGTTACCAAGAGAGGGAAGTTCACTTGAATTGTGTTGCCGTCACCGTGATATCATGCCATATAGACCTAAACACGGTACCTCACCTAGCCATACACCGGACCTAAGCAGTTGGAGATCCAACTATTTGTATATATCATTGTAAAAGCATAGTCATGAGTTATTAAACAAATTGTTGCTGTTTGCGATTTTTGTTTTTGCAGCCACGCTTTCCATTCCCGAGAAAACATTTTAACAAAATAACGATAGAACTGAAGGAAATATAAGAACATTATGTTCATTAATACTATCTTAAAAATCTCCTTCACAAATACTACAACAACAAATGTGCGCATGTGGAACACGCGCTTTGAAATGAAATACGTCAGATATACCTTAGCATTACATTCAATGCAATCATTTTGGCTGCCGTCAAAATGAGGAAAGGCATTTCAATTCTAATTTAAGACTAGTCTCGATGGAACAAGATAAAGTATAAATAAACCAGAATAAGCGTGCACGCAGTAAGAAAAATCATCCCTTTATGTTATTCAAATCTAAGCAACGCTATCATTTTCACTACATTCATTATAACGGCAAGTTAACGAAGTTTATCGCTATAGAGCAGTCGGACCTAATCCGGCCTTGAAAACGCGTAAATCTCAATTTTAGGGTGTAGCACATGTACACAAAAATAAATACTGCCACACAAATATACCGCCCAGTACATACCTTCATATGAAGAAACAGTTTGCATGTGTTTGACTTTAAACATCAAGATTACCGGGAATTCTAGTTTGTTTTGTTGTGTACATAGTGCCAACACAAAATATAGTCCAATTATGGCGACGTCTAATTAATTCTGGCATTTTCTTTTGCTGTTGAAGACAATAATTATAATTTAACAAAAGAGCATGCGCATGATACATCAAAACGTTGTGTACAAAAATGTGAGTGAATATTATTTTGAATTAAGGAGTGTGTTGCGGGTTAGAAAACCCGGTCCGCGATATAAAATGGTAGAGGTAAACCGCCATTGCTGACGCTCAAGCAAAAACATGCATAAGGGATAATTCCATGACTGGTTGGCCCAGTGTTAGGATAATGTGACTGGGTGTGGTATCATGCCAGGTGTTCACGGAATGCTGTAAACAGTGAAGGCAGCACTATATCTGCATCAAGTAGACACCGTTTTCAGATAACTGAAGTACTATTATGGGACAACAAACCTAAATAAACAACCAATATATTAAAGGGATTCGGACTGCAATGCTTTCGTACCTGAAAGTTGGCGACCATGCTGAGCCCGAATGCTGAGCCGAGGCCGAGAAACAGCGCGGCGAGGTTGATGTGGTACCAGCGACTAGAGCCCGGCAACATGGCGCGTAGGAATCGTTTCTTCACGTACAGGTAGCGTAGTATCACGTTCATTGCCACTGGATGGGGAATACATGGAGGCAGTGTTAAACATTGAACCATAGCTTGATAAGAATGTGATTTAAAATGGATAACAAAGAAATATGAACTAATATGTTTAATGTTTCCTTCCATTTCACAACATAGTCTATATATTTAACCTGGTATGAATGGCAAATAATCTATGTCATAAAAAATATATACGCACTGAAAATTGAGCGATGAGAGGAAGGTACAGTGTTCACCTTGAGATTCTTGGAATATTATAATTATTGGGAAAAGTTCCAAAGACCATTATTTTAAAATATACCAGCTGTTAGACATCTGAAAAACAACCGGTGCTTAAAGTTATGGGGAAGCACATGATTGGGTTGTTAGCGAGTTGTCGGACAATTATTTATTTTAATTATTGGGAAACAGCGTGATTTACAACTGACCACGAACTTGTCAAACTTACAATACTTTGTATGAATTAGACTAAAATGTTGCAATAAATCAAATCCTCGCATTATACGTTAGAAGTAATTGGACACAAATCAAATGCATTTTTTAAATTTGTTTATCAACATAATAAATAAAAATAGCAAACAAGGAAAGACATAAGTGATATTGTTTTGTTTTTGTGTCTATTTTTCAATAAAGTAAAATTGCAGTGCATTTTAACAGATACCAAATCAGATGAGAGATTATATAATAAAGTAAGTGATATAAAAATGTGCAAAAACATCACGAAAAATAAATAAAAGAAAGCAACAAAACCCGTGCGCGTGGCCCTAATCACTGTATCTGACTCTGTTAGAGCCCATGTTACGGTATGCACTAGTCTGCCTTTGATAGATATCACGTGACCAGATAAACTAATCGGCCCAATTACACATGACAGACATGGATTTTTCTATATCAGAGACTGCGACGATATAGTGGTGTTTTAACACACTGACTGGTCGAAGGTTATATTAATGGCTGTTAATAGATTTAAAATTGAATAAACTGCACATTAAACAGCACAAGCAGACCATGGCAGTAACATTCATAGAAACGTTATGCTGTTATGATACCTAGTATCTCGCAAGGTCTGTTTTCGAATCTTTTGATACAACTTTAAAGTTCCAAATTAACCTTTGCTGTCATGGCTTTATTGCCTGATATATAGTGTTTGCATCAGCTCTTTACAACAACCAATGTAATGTTTGAGTTAACCAGATCTTGTTCATGTTCTCCTTTATTTGAATCATTTTGTTACACACTAGAATATTAAAATATAAGATACTTTTATACGAATAGGTCATTTAGTTTTACAAACACTTTTTATACAATTTACGCTTACTTAGTTCTGTCATTAGGTGTAGTATATATACACACATATTCACGTTAGGTTTAGTATATATACACATCACATTGTTTAAAGTATGAGGCAAATAATGCTTCTAAACGCAAACTAATCGGGTTTGGACAAATACATCCAGATCAGATCAGTAACCTCCCACTAAAAGGTGTCCGACCAGGAACTACGCTATTATCTACAACGTCTCTATAGATATGTTACAATATCATTCACTTTGCATGAAATTGTTAAACTAAAATGGGAATTTATCATCAGTTTTTAACAAATTTTGTCAAAAGTCAGTAAGGCGTAAACTCACGCATGACGGCTCCAATATTGACCAATTGTCCGAACACACATCTCTCGGGTGCCTCAATCGCCGTGTGGCTGAAATACACACAATACATGTGACGTCACAGCAACATCACAGCACTGGCAGCAGTACCACAAACAATACTATGACACCATTTAAATCATGACACCATTTAAAACGGTTTGTGCACAGAAGCTCGCCTATTCAGCATGCCATTAAAAACCCACGATACATCATTGTTTTCTTATTCGAATCTCATTTTTCACAATCGGAAGAATAGTTGCAGTGTTTATCTATTGGGAATAAAGGTGACATGGCTTCGTGTATAGGTAAGTCAATATTATTAGAAATAAATAACTTCATTCAAAAGTCTGAAATGCATTGAAAACCATTAAAATGGGACTGGATTGCACAAGCTAAAGGCTACGGTGTTTTTAAAGAAAGAACAATTAAGTTATTAAGTGATAACGCAATTAAAAATGTCAAAAGTGGCTCATAAATTTTTGCTCTTCTGTGCAAAGAATTAACATGCAATCATTTTCATTGTGCTCTGGCCAGTGGAAATAAAGCTCACAGAAGTACTATACCGAGGCCTTTTTAAAATCTTTAACACAGTTCAATTAAAATCATAGCATACGAAGTTCTTTAATTAGTAATTAGGTGCATAGGAAGCATGCGATTTATCTGTGATGAAGCCGTAAGTCCTTCTTTCAAGTTATATTTCGTTATATCTTCTTGGTAAGTTTTTTTTTAATTCAAAGACGTGTTTGTGTGTGTTAGATGTTTGTATCAGGTTTTATTTCTGTAAGCTGTCATTTAAAGTAGCCATGTTCGTATTTATCTTGAATGCCTGAAGATATGTATCAAATGTGATACATATCTGCAAGCAAAAAGGCTATGTTTTACATTCATTTAAAAGTTTATATCAGCAAAGGTTAAAAGAAACCACGGTAAGTAAACATTCAACTCAACAGAGGCAAAATAGAAGACAGAACATCCTCTTTAAATCGAAATATGATATCTAGTTCAACGATACATTTTTGCAAACAAACAACTTCCAGGGTACTTTCTTTGAGTCCATGTAGGTCAATATCGAGATGGAATAAACAAGACAACATACCTTATGTAAGGGAATACCGCCTCAGTGTGGTTGTACGATACCGCGATTCCGTATCTGAAATAGACGAAGCAATGAGATAATCAGATTTATATTGCAACAGAGTGACATAAATATCTACTGAGCAATTTAATTTTTAAAAAAAAAAGTAGAAACAAACAACTATCAAACGGCGAAAAAATCATTTGAAATAAATATTTTCCCCAAATATTTTGTAAAAGCAGAAAAACAGCAACCATGATCTATGCGACCACTTTAACATACCAGATCTGTTATCGCAAGACATGAAATAATAACTCTGATTTAACATGGATTGCTATGAAATATTAGCTTAGAGTGATAGCAAAATGATGACAGTATGTTTATTCTAAAATCATTCGCAGTAGCAAAGGTTGCACTGAAGATCAAGAAATGCACCATTTAAGTTTGAAGAGCCGAGATAAATATAGAAACATCAAAATATTACACCTGCACACAAAAATCTAGATAAGGGTTCATGACACCTAAAAAAACCTTCTTAGCAAAACTAGCGCGTAGAACTTGGCTTTGACATAAATACAATAAGTATACATAAAAGCGTGATGGGTAAACAATTTTGTTTTACGCAGTGGGAAATTAAAATAAACAGGAAAGAAATGACTTCCACCATCACTCACTCGATGGCGCCACCATCACAAAATGGCTCACAATAAAAAAAGAGTCTAAAGAGAGACCCAATTCCGTGCACGACCTTGAACTAGTGCAGACCTCGCAGTTTCACACATTTCAACGATTTTTCACGGAGTTTGTTTTCGTTAGAAGGTGTGCATGCCAAATTTGATTCGACCTACCCAGACCGTGGATCAGTTCAGGTTAGTTTGGCAAGAATGCAGACTCGGCTACTTCCAAACATTAGCAGATGCATGTGATTTTCGAGCAAGTTCAGTTAGTTGTTGCTTTATCGTCCCTTTATTTGAGAATGAATGCATGACCGAGTACTTTAAAAAACTGAACATAACTCCACTGTAACTATGCAAACGTTGTCTTTTTTACTGAAAAGGTTTCAATTCTTTTACTATATCTTATTTCTCCAAACAGCAATAACAGAATTGAAATTTAACAACACCGTGGCCATCAGCATTCATGATTATTATTGTACAATATATCGACAAATCATCCATAACTTGTATAAAATGTTAACAAAAATTGTGTGGATATTATGACCTTGTAAGCAAAAGGAGATTACTAATTAAAGTAACGTTTTATGTTCCATTCAGCAACTTTGATTTTTAAACGGCCGATGGCCCGGCTGGAACTCGGCCCGATTTTGCGGAATATTTCTTACTGATGTCTGTCCAGATCTCGTCAAGTTACATTTGGCTAATTGGTAGCACCAGTAACCTACATTGAGAGTTGTAAAGGAACATTGCAATGCTTAAAGTCCCGTAGACCATACTTCTTTCTCAGCAGATGGATTTTGTGAGCTAAAATCTTCGCAGTCAGCATCATCTGGCCGGGACATCCTAAGAGCATTTATTCATAGCCACTCAATAACTATATTTTATGTTGATACAACTATCGACATTCTAAATGTAACCATGTGTGATTTACAGTCCTCTGCATAGGCAAACTACTGAACTTATGTGAACTTAAATAAAAGACATGGGCATTATCCTATTTGTTCATTTTTCTTGGACAACGATGAGCTGATATATGATATAACAATCAGAAGTACCGATAAAGGCAAGAAGAGTATTTCTCAAGCTAAATTCTGTAGTTTCCATCCAGTTCCTATGTAACGGAATTAATAAGAATTGTCTTATTGAGACATTAACAATGAGTACCAACAAAGAAAGTGTTGACAGAGACAAATGTGACATATTGCTACATAAAACCACTTCCTGTCTGGAGATCTGTTAACAAGTCAATTTTGATCCAGATGATGCAATGCGATGTTAATCGTTGCAACAATTAATCACAAAGAGTTGATTATAAAGTTTATACAAATGCTTGTCTGGCAAGTATGCCCGTCTCACCACATCAATCGAAGCACAGCCTATATTCAACATATACTAGCCTTTTAGCACTCTTAATTAGCTCACACATTAATTAGCTCACACATTAATTAGCTCACACATTAATTAGCTCACACATGACAACATAAAAAAGACACTTGCAAGTAAACTATGTAATCCTTAGGTGGCGGTTACGACAGAACTCGACTGGTTCTGTAACTTTGTTTTATTCGCGAACTTATTAACCTTGTTTAGTGTTTTGTCTTAATAATTCCCCGATGTGCTTTTGTATGTAAAGAAGAAAACACGCGAATTTAATCAAAGTTCGTTAAAGATTTTACACATCTGAAGCTGAACTATCTAATGAACTTTTTGCAAATATTAGCACGAGAAAGGTCGTATCAAATCATGTCAACTTGGTGTTGCTCACGATGTAATTGCTCCTTGAAAGTTGGAGTAAACGGCTCATACAAAACACAATGCTAGTCACTATGAACCATTTCCGAAATTGTTTATTGACTATTAAAAAAGACTTATACTGTACACTATCATTTTAATGTCACATCTGTAACCAAATACAGCCATTTAGAATTCCCGAGGAATCCTGTCAAAATGCAGCGGGTATATAACCCAACAGAGAGGTATGTTCTCTTTCTGTTGTCAGCAAGTTATCCGATCTTAGAACCATGCAATTTTCCGATCGATTACCGACGCCACCAGATAATTTTAAAACCAAACAACAACATCCTTAAGGCGTGCGTCCAAGCAGCTGTCACCGAAAAAACAAACATGCAGCCTGACCAGGTAAACAAACATGCAGCCTAACCAGGTAAACAAACATGAAACACATCACAGGTGCCTTATCATCGATAAATGAATGGTCACTGCATTGTGATTACAATCGAATATCTTTAGAGATTATACCTTTCAGATATCGTAGAATGCATACTCTGGTGCACAGGAACACCCGCGATCAATGATATAAAACCAATCTGCGCAAGTCAAAGCACTTAAAAGATACAAATATTCGCACTTTAAAAATATTTTATATACGCAAAAGAACAAGATCATGGTGCATCAAGTCACTGCGAGCGTTCGAGTCCATCTGGGCGAACATATTCGTGTGTGTGGTTTTATAGTAACTGCACCTGTAGTTAAACTATGCCATTGTCTTCGGTTCTCCTACATGAAATACAGCAAGCCATCTGGGGTCTTCCTACATCAATAATAGTTGTATATCTTAGGCTTTCATACACGAATTATAGCTAGACATCTGGGGTCTTCCTACACCAATAATAGTTGTATATCTTGGGCTTTCCTACATGAATTATAGCTAGACATCTGGGGTCTTCCTACACCATTAATAGTTGTATATCTTGAGTTTTCCTACATGAATTATAGCTAGACATCTGTGGTCTTCCTACACCAATAATAGTTGTATATGTTGGGCTTTCCTACATGAATTATAGCTAGACATCTGGGGTCTTCCTACACCAATAATAGTTGTATATCTTGAGTTTTCCTACATGAATTATAGCTAGACATCGGCACCATTGATAGTTGTATATGTTGGGGTTTCCTACATGAATTATAGCTAGACATCTGGGGTTTTCCTACACCATTAATAGTTGTATATCTTGAGTTTTTCCTACATGAATTATAGCTAGACATCGGCACCATTGATAGTTGTATATGTTGGGGTTTCCTACATGAATTATAGCTAGACATCTGGGGTCTTCCTACACCAATAATTGTTGTATATCTTGAGTTTTCATACATGAATTATAGCTAGACATCTGGGGTCTTCCTACACTAATAATAGTTGTATATCTTAGGCTTTCCTACATGAATTATAGCTAGACATCTGGGGTCTTCCTACACCAATAATAGTTGTATATCTTGGGCTTTCCTACATGAATTATTGCTAGACATCTGGGGTCTTCCAACACTAATAATAGTTGTATATCTTGAGTTTTCCTACATGAATTATAGCTAGACATCTGGGGTCTTCCTACACCAATAATAGTTGTATATGTTGAGTTTTCCTACATGAATTATAGCTAGACATCTAGGGTCTTCCTACACCATTAATAGTTGTATATGTTGGGTTTTCCTACATGAATTATAGCTAGACATCTGGGGTCTTCCTACACCATTAATAGTTGTATATGTTGGGTTTTCCTACATGAATTATAGCTAGACATCTGGCGTCTTCAAACACCATTAATAGTTGTATATGTTGGGTTTTCCTACATGATTTATAGATAGACATCTGGGGTCTTCCTACACCAATAATAGTTGTATATCTTGAGATTTCCTACACATATAATAGCTGGACATGACCATAAAGCCTTGAAGATGTATTTAAAACAAACAACTGAGAATGTATGGTCGGTGATACCCGCTGTCTAACAACAACACAGCCCTCCCCGCCGACTGAGGTAATCTAAGTCAGTAGATCGACCTAGACAAGTAATTTTTCACCCACCCAAGTAGACTGAACAAATGACGACCTTTGAAGTCTTCTCACTGATGTTGAAGAAAATTATTGAACATGTAACTCATAAACTTATAATTTCAAACAATGTCCATTTCAGTTTACTTTTTAGCTCTTTGCGAAGAATTATACAATCGAGAAAAATGTTGACGGGTTATTTTCCGGCCAGTTTGGGCTCCATAATAAAATGTTTGGAGGCATTATTCCTGAAATATTTATGTTATGCAATCCAATATTATCTAAAACTTGCGAAAAAATGCAAAAGTCATTGCTGGCATAATCCGCTATGGTCGCTCTTAAGCCCGAAAATATAGCAGCCATAGAGCCGTCCAATCCATCCATGCACAAACCGGTGTTCTTGTCAAACAACACAGTGACCATTACATACTTGACTACTTAAGCAGGTGACAATGTGGCATGTGACTTGATGACATGTCACCATAGACTTAACTGTACATTTTATGCATATTAGTAATAAATCACGTATAAAAGATATATTGGGCATGTAAATAGTACAGTTAATTGCTTTATTATATATTCTATAACTATAAAAATGTACTAGCAGAAGGCATTAACGTGCACCAACAGACTGTCGCGTGCATAAGTAACGTGACCACCGTTTAGACCCCCCCTTTTACTCAGATCTGCGTGTGTTTTTAATACAATAAAGGCATAAATTATTTTATAATTATTATCTAAAAGACGACATAAATAACAGCTAATTACTTAATTAAATGCATAGAAACCAAACCATAGAAATATACCACCTGTGCATTCAAGGGAAATCATTCATTTTTTGCGTTGATTTTCATTATGATGAGCCGTGGTGTAGTCTTTACACAAGTGTAGACATAGCTCGTCTAGCCATCAGCAGTGATCGTACAGATATTTGTTTATAGCGTAACCTTCTAATCAGCAAGGCAACAGTGGATAAAGATTATCAAATAGTGTCGATCCAGGTGGATCAGCTACCGATGATAGTTGTGATTAGGACCTGCACCTTTTGCTGCTAATTCTGAAGCAATATATCTGGAATCATGTTCGTGATGACAAATAAATAACATTTATTTTGCTTAACTTATAAATGAGTGCAGTCTGGTGAGGGATAATATACCCGCTAAAAGGTTAATTATGAAAAAAGATTGACAATCAGAAATTAAAATATCCAAGATTTTACTTACGAAATCCAGAACGAGGAGAAGAGCCAGAGTGCGGTGATGATGGGGAGCAACCAGAGCTGCCTCTTGAACACCACCAGGCACAGTACAGACATCACGCCGGGTGGCTCGTCTTTCTGTGGACTGCAAGGACATTAACGAAAATTGTTTAATATAATCGTATGTTTAGTGTCCATAAAGTGTAGTAACAATAAACATAAAGTGTTGATAACTGTCTATCAGATGCTATTACAATGTTAAAGCACTTCAAGACACATAGGTGCGATATCTCTGGACGCACTGTCTTTCTTCCCGTGGACTGCTGCATAAAGATCTGTGGACGGACTGCCTTCCCGTGGGCTGCTACATAAATGATCTCTAGACGGATTGTCTTCCCGTGGGCTGCTACATTAAGATCTCTATACAGGATTGTCTTCCCGTGGGCTGCTACATAAAGATCTCTAGACAGGATTGTCTTCCCGTGGGCTGCTACATAAAGATCTCTAGACGGATTGTCTTCCCGTGGGCTGCTACATAAAAGCTCTCTGGACGGACTGTCTTCCCGTGGGCTGCTACATAATGACCACCAGCATTATATATATCCTTCTACCGTCACTGATATAGTGTGTCGGGATTACATGTGATATAACAAGTTATAATAACAGTTAATGGTTCCATTCGACAATGATGACCATATACAGCTCTCAATCTGTGGACGTCATCCAGGTGGTACTGATCAAGCAGGAGTGAGGCTATAGTGCGGCTGTAATTAAGGAATGTCTCCAAAGTGCACACTGACTTGCTTGCTTACCGTTAAAGGGACTTCATTAAAGTTAAGCTTAGGTACATTGCAAACGGCATATAACACCAGACGATCCACACTTTAAAGTATTGTAATTATTGCGTCACTATCGAGCCAATTAATGAATGTTTATTACGGATGTATACACATGATATATATTATCGGGCACTCAGTAAAGGAAATACAAGACTGCATTGCAAAAAGGCTAAACATAGCTGAAAAGCTCCATAACTTTAAGATACAATGTTTTAAAAAAATGGTAACATATAATCTAGTTGTCAGAGGGTATATTGTTTCCCATTATTAATTGTAATTCAGAAAATATTGGCGTTTTTAATAAAAAATAACTATGCCGAATGTGAATATTGTCAAATGTGACCAATTCGCTTTTAATCATTCTTAACTGTTAAAAAGTGACCAGCATTTGTGCCATGGATAAACTTATATATAAATGAAAATATGAGACGCAAATCAACTAAAATTGCATAAGCTTGCCACGCGGAAATGTTAGGAAAGTGAAAGTATTTGTTCTGCAAGGCGCTAAAATTACAAATCACAGTCTTTACTTTCGTCTTGTTAGAATGTTTATTAGTAAAGTCTGGGTGAAAGGGCTCACAGAAAGTCGCAGATGCTTACAATGTTGACGCCACAGAAATACGTACATGTACACAAACCACTGGATCACTGAATTTAACGTTTCTCTATCGGATGATATTTATTGTGTTTGTGTCTTTCGAAGACATATTATACACTAGCGAGACTGGTTTCGCCCAGACAAAAGCTACCCCCCCCCCCCAAAAAAAAATCATATCAGATATCAGGTCCCGAATATAAGGTTGCCATCTTTTATCACTGTCGATAGGCATTTATGAAGGGGTCTGCTTTTTGTAAAAATGTTATCACTTGATGCACATGTAAGGAATGCTGCCAATGTTACAATTAATGCCAATAATTTTAAAGATAAGCGCTCTTTAAGTATCTACTAATAGACTCAATGATGGCGAAATGTTTTAAAGTTTAAAATAAATAAAACAATATATTGTCCATGTTTCATAAAATACACCCTATAAAATGACGTTGCAATACATGTCTTAGAAATGAAATTAAGAAAGTTTTATTTAGACAAGAAATGTTGTTCAGCTAATACGGGAAAGACACGTGTAATGTCATAGATCATAGACAGCATTATGTTCTGGAGATAAAACTTGTTCCCGGAGTTTTTATTGTTTATATTTTCTCAATAAGGGTCGGTACCGGTCCCAATAGCTCGAGTGGTAGAGAGTCGGCTTGCGGATCGGTAGGTCGCGGGTTCAATCCTCGGCAGGGTCGAACCAAAGACTTTAAAGTTGGTAGTAGTGGCTTCCCTCCTAACGCTCGGGGCTAAGGGTACATCATTACGCCTGACTCGTCGGTGTCAGTATAATGAACCGGCCGGGTTCAGTCCCTGGGCACCACGTTAGTGTCCCTGTGCTATTATGATATAAATGTCGCTGAAAAGTATCGGCAAAAATGCCGGCAAATCCCAACCCCTTTAGGGGTCAGCATTTCCCTAGAACATTGCAAGCGCGTATCAAAATACTCACGTGTATCAGAACGTTTGGTCAAAACTATAAAATTTTTTCTCTCTTAGACTGTTCGAAACATGCAAGTACATTTAAGACACGGAAACGTAATCCCTAGGATACACGAGACCACGTGTAGATGCAGGGGTCATATTTCCAGGATTATGTCACATGTTGTTGACATTTCGGCTACTGGCTGTATATCGTATCACTGGGATATCCGCCTGGTCAATATTGACAGGAAGATTTACTCCTCAAGCCATATCTACAGCGGATTTAAATATGTATAATATAAGGACCATTCTTATCGTTGACAAAAGCGAACTTTTAATAGTGGCACAGCATCACCTACACCAAGCGCTGAATGAATAAATAAATTTAAAAAAATCAGGACAGTGCAACTACTGCAACTAGTAGCTTTTTCTGGTTGATTTTAATTAATACAAATAGGCTAAAAGAACACGCTTACTTTTTAGATGAACACGATAATAAGAATTAACTATCTAGTTTTATGGACAATCGTATTAGCAAATAGCAAAAACGTGTTACAGTATAAGATAAGTATTTAATGTGACTCGAAAAGACAAAAAAACAGAAAATCGGCATTTACAAAAGAGACAACAAACACAACAACAAAACATTCAGGAAAGACAAATTTATACAATAAAATCAAATCTGAATGAATAAATGTTTGATATAACACTCGCGCCACATGGACAGTTTATGATAACGATAAAGGTCTGGTTTAGGAAGCATACGCAAATCCACTTGGTTGAAAACAAACACAACGCTCGAACTTGAATACAAACACAACGGTCGAACTTGAATACAAACACAACGCACGAACTTGAATACAAACACAACGCACGAACTTGAATACAAACAAAGCAATTGAACTTGAATACAAACACAACGCTCGAACTTGAGTACAAACACAACGGTCGAACTTGAATACAAACACAACGCTTGAATTTGAATACAAACACAGCGCTCGAACTTGAATACAAACACAACGGTCGAACTTAAATACAAACACAACGCTCGAACTTGAATACAAACACAACGCTCGAACTTGAATACAAACAAAACGCTCGAACTTGAATACAAACACAACGCACGAACTTGAATACAAACACAGCAATTGAACTTGAATACAAACACAGCACTCGAACTTGAATACAAACACAACACTTGAACTTGAATACAAACACAACGCTCGAACTTGAATACAAACACAACGCATGAACTTGAATACAAACACAACACTTGAACTTGAATACAAACACAACGCTCGAACTTGAATACAAACGCAACACTTGAACTTGAATACAAACACAGCACTTGAACTTGAATACAAACACAGCAATTGAACTTGAATACAAACACAGCACTCGAACTTGAATACAAACACAACACTTGAACTTGAATACAAACACAACGCTCGAACTTGAATACAAACACAACGCATGAACTTGAATACAAACACAACACTTGAACTTGAATACAAACACAACGCTCGAACTTGAATACAAACGCAACACTTGAACTTGAATACAAACACAGCACTTGAACTTGAATACAAACGCAACACTTGAACTTGAATACAAACACAGCACTCGAACTTGAATACAAACACAACGCTCGAACCTGAATTCTAACACAAACACTTTCATTTCAGATCATGCTTAATCTTATGCTCGAACTTTAGTGTATATAAACGTATCGCACAACAGTTTGGGTGTCTAGCTTAGGAATATCGTGACCATATTGTTTTGTTATTTGGGCGAAGTTTCATAAATCCACGGTTGTAAAATATGGACACACGGAGGCTTGCGGGTTTGTGGCGCTCATCAGTGGGGAGAAATGCCGGTGAACAAAGTTTACAATGGCCAAAAGCCCATCAGACAGGGGGTGTTGTTGAAATTGCTGTTAACATGTTATCCTCGTGTTACATCAAATGCACCCTCAAGCGGCTATGAGCTACATGCAGCCCGTGATCAAATGATGATAATAAAAATATACTCCTATCAGTAGGTAATAAGTGCATCTTTTTAACAATGTGGTAGGTGTGAGACGCAATACAACAGGTGTCGGATTTTAATTGAAGAACAATCTTAGTTGACCGATGTGAGATCTCACAACGCCTAGATAAATACAATATGTACGTTCATCACCCTTTCAGACTTTAAGGGATGCATCAATCTTGCACCTTTACCTTCAGTGGATTTATCTCCCACATCTTTTTAATGTATGTCTTACCAAACAAAAGAAAACAAAAGTCCAGCTGGCTGAAGTAGCACGACCAAATAAAGTGTTTGACACCCAGGTTCAGAACAAAGGAGACAGAACACATGTGAACATTAATATATTAGTAACAAAGAGAAATGTGCTCCAGTCGGATGTTTCATAACTGTTGGCATTTATTTTAAGCGGGTTGTTATACATAATCTGACTGCGAAAATGTTCCGTCTCCGGGAAAACTCGGATACGTACCTTGGCATAGTACTCTTCATTCTTTCATTTCATAAAGAAGTTATTGTTTTATCAAATACTTTTACAACTCCTGGTCATTTAAATTATACCCTACTACAAGATGTGCACACAAAAACAAACACAGTAAATAAGATGCGCCGATTCTGTATTTAATTATATTTAATTTAATTTTTAAAAGCGTATTTGATAAAGACATTAATGAAATTAAACACAGCAGAGCTATACCCTTATCGCATGCAACATATCACAAGATTTATAACCAAAGCGCTGATGGCGCGAAACCTTCGTTCAAACATAAACATTGGTATATGTCCGCAAAGTAGTTCCAGATTCCTGCGCCACGCGAGGAATGATAAAGCATTCACATAATTGGATTTTAAAATAAAATGCTGGCTTCACGCTTAAAAAAGATAGGTTATCGTCATTTGGAGGGTGTTAATACCCAGGCGAGATATTTAACTCATTATTCTTGATCCAAGTTTCACATGCTTTCAGCCAAAATCCACCCGTAAACTGCAAAAGCGTTATTTAATATACATAGTAGATTGGTGATCTTTTTCGTTTCATTATAGTGAGACTCATTGCGACAAATTAAGGTAAAAAATCATGTCTATGTCGTCAATTTCAAGTCTCAATGATCGTTGCTACCAGCCTTGAATAGGAACACATGTCAAACTACAGATTTTATTGACCCGGTATTCCCTATATTTTCTTTCTATCAGCTGTCGTACTACATAACCCGGCCATGACATAATGGAACTGACTAATTAGTTGTTTTTTCATGCACACAAGTTTACAAAGTTAAATATTAATGGTCTTTCCAGTGCGTATTTAGGTCAGAAGTGTATTGATAAACCTACGGTTCGTCCTGTGACATCCCCTGACTCAGCAATACCATACTACTGGTCAGTGACATCATCTCTCGTCCTGTGACATCCCCTGACTCACCAATAGCATACTACTGGTCAGTGATATCATGTCTCATCCTGTGATACACACTGACTCAACAATAGCATACTACTGGTCAGTGACATCATGTCTCGTCCTGTGACACCCCTTGACTCACCAATAGCATACTACTGGTCAGTGACATCATGTCTCGTCCTGTGACACCCCTTGACTCACCAATAGCATACTACTGGTCAGTGAAATCATGTCTCATCCTGTGACACCCCCTGACTCAGCAATACCATACTACTGGTCAGTGACATCATGTCTCGTCCTGTGACACCCCCTGACTCACCAATAGCATACTACCGGTCAGTGACATCATGTCTCGTCCTGTGACACCCCTTGACTCACCAATACCATACTATTGGTCAGTGAAATCATGTCTCATCCTGTGACATCCACTGACTCACCAATAGCATACTACTGGTCATGACATCATGTCTCGTCCTGTGACATCCCTTGACTCACCAATAGCATACTACTGGTCAGTGAAATCATGTCTCATCCTGTGACACCCCCTGACTCAGCAATACCATACTACTGGTCAGTGACATCATGTCTCGTCCTGTGACACCCCCTGACTCACCAATAGCATACTACCGGTCAGTGACATCATGTCTCGTCCTGTGACACCCCTTGACTCACCAATACCATACTATTGGTCAGTGACATCATGTCTCGTCCTGTGACACCCCTTGACTCACCAATAGCATACTACCGGTCAGTGACATCATGTCTCGTCCTGTGACACCCACTGACTCACCAATAGCATACTACTGGTCAGTGACATCATGTCTCGTCCTGTGACACCCCCTGACTCACCAATAGCATACTACTGGTCAGTGACATCATGTCTCGTCCTGTGATACCCCCTGACTCACCAATAGCATACTACTATTCAGTGACATCATGTCTCGTCCTGTGACACCCCCTGACTCACCAATACCATACTACTGGTCAGTGACATCATGTCTCGTCCTGTGATACCCCCTGACTCACCAATACCATACTACTGGTCAGTGACATCATGTCTCGTCCTGTGACACCCACTGACTCACCAATAGCATACTACTGGTCAGTGACATCATGTCTCGTCCTGTGACATCCCCTGACTCACCAATAGCATACTACTGGTCAGTGACATCATGTCTCGTTCTGTGACATCCCCTGACTCAGCAATGGCATACTACTGATCAGTGACATCATGTCTCGTCCCGTGACACCCACTGACTCAGCAATAGCATACTACTGAACAGTGCAAACAGGTCAAGAACAAAATGTATTTAAAATAAAAAATAAATGTGCTCGTTTGACTTATATTGTCCATAAACAACATGTGGCACGCGGTGTATTCCAGCTAATTTTGCATCTAAAACGTTGACTACAAAACTAACCAACATTGTTTATATCCGCATTAGAAAAACGCGCCTTTAATTTATCAATTAATAAAATCCCATCTTTAAATAAATGAAAATGAAATAGCGAATGCTTTACCTTCTAAACCAATGTCTCGCCACGTTTCACAGCTCCGCGGACGGTCCCCTAGCAATCCTGCACTTATTATTAAATCCAAACTTAATTTTTATCTAATTATATAGGAGACTAACTGACAGATTATGCGTAAAAAGAAATATCCAGTACTCAACATTTCAAATGAAACTTATCAGATAACTGTTTCTGGTATTCCTTACTCGACTATAATATCTTTATCATTTGCAACAACACCGCTTGAACAGAAGTCTTTTATGTAAGGCATCACACAAAGTAAAGCCCAAAATTTTGCATCATTTAACCAAAAATTGTTCTTCACAATGTCTGAGTATATCGTGTACGCTGACTAAATATCCCACCATTAAAGACAGTCTACAGCACACAACACGTGCCTAAATGTCCCTCGTCCAATCACGTCTCGTGCCGTTACAGCAGACAGGTACGGTGCGAATGAGAAAGTTAGTCGGGTACCTAACAGACAGTACACTTCATGAATGGCCGTCGTAATTTTCCGTAGGGTTCCGTACACTTTCGACTGTTATCGGTCAGGTCCGGCGTACTAAAAACCCGACAGTGCAGCTGGACTGGCCAATTTAGATTCAGGAATGAAAATAACATTAACATCTTTTAGAAGGCATTACCGTTTTAAACTCGGTAAATGTTTGTAATTACAATTCACCATTCGGCCATATACATTGGTGGCATATAAATTGGTGACATATACATTGGACACATATACAATGGTCACATACACGTGTGTAACATATACATGTGTAACATAACATTTGTAAACACAAAAACTTGCATGGAATAATAATAAACTATGTAACGAATACCGATGGCTGTATCGAAGTAGCACTTTCTGAAATATGCTACTGCACAATATAGAAGGAAGTCTTCTTAATGTTTGCTTTGTTCAAAGTTATTCTTAAATATTCTAACAAAATCGAAATAGTTATGTTGGAAGAGACAATCTATAAGTAGTGTTATTTTTGTGTCTGTATCAACGATGATAAGGAAAAGATATTAAGGTCATTTAGGTACATGTACGGGGGATAGGTAGTTAGTCAGGATGTACATGTAGATGAAAATATAATCTTGATAAAAAATTTCGAGAAAATATAATGCCGGAACAAAAATAAATCTAGTCAAAAAATTGGCGTATCTCAATGTGAGTAAAGAAGTGGTAATACTTCAAAGGCAGAAAGTATTCAAAATTAGACCCTTAAACCCCTTCAGCAAAACTGACATCTTAATGGTTAACATAGATGATTTAATCTGCATACTTGCAATGTATGGAGAGCGATCTGACGTGATAGAAAATTTTGTTTTATCGCAAACTGGCGCAGGTATAAACATAACGGTTTAGAACAATATGATAGAAAATGTATTTATGACAAATATGATGCATTACATGGATTAAATGTGAAAAGCATGTTAATCCTGAATTTCACATAAATAACACGCAAAGAAAAAAAAGATATGAGAAAAGTGAAATGCCAACAAATGATTTAACTATAGATTCACGCTATATGCATTATATTATAATTCGCCCTGCTATCGTCATGACCAACAACTGCTACTCGAAATCTTCAACATGTTTAATCACAGAAACAACAGCTCGGTGTAATAAGGGGACCATACTTCTATCACAACCTTCTTGTTGTGCTATTTTCAATTTAAGGTGTATCAAAAATAAACACCAATCGGACAAAAACACACACATAGAGAAAACATAACAAAACATGTTTTCTTATTTCTAAGGACTGACAGATTCCAGAAAACACTTCTTAATCTTTCGCTGGACTGCGCATGCAAGGCACGCGGAGCTATTAATGTCTTCTGTATTGTATGAGAGAGACGGGGTTTACTCTGCCGTCTATTCCAGTAAGGTATAAATAATGACGCAATTAACTACGGCAATAAAAAGTTTTATTAAACTGCCATTGTGAGTTTGTTTGACATTGGCAGTTTGTGTCCTCGTATGTGGTCTGGTAAGGAAGTTAGCCAGGCCCGACCCACTTGAGAAACATCAGGATTGTCAATCTTTTCACAGATTTGTTATCAGAGATCTAGACACTGTACCAACTCATAATAAATTGATAGTGTACTCTGTGATCTTTTACTTCATATGCATCCCAGATATGTTTTGGTTTGGGTTTATATAAGCGATTAAGAAACAACCCTGCATATTTTTAAACAATTAACACTGTCATTAATAGATACACTTCCTTCACTAATCAATGTCATTATCGTATGCTAATTATGATAAAACTATTCCTTCTAAATATGTTTGAATGCAAGGATATATGATTTATATTGATAAAGCAAGAACCGACGCATAACAGAAATGCGTAAAACCTGTTTCTAGAACAGCTCTGTTACGAGAGGACAGATCACCCCACATAATAACGTTACAGTTTCATACTCTGATAACAATTTTAGGACTTCGAATAAAAAAAAATAATGTATGTGTTCGGGTGATTAATACCAGGTAGTGGTTGTGACATATTAAGTACTGGCGCTGTGTGGATGGTTCCAGTGGTTGTGACTGGGGTAGGTACTGGCGCTGTGTGGATGGTTCCAGTGGTTGTGACTGGGGTAGGTACTGGCGCTGTGTGGATGGTTCCAGTGGTTGTGACTGGGGTAGGTCCTGGCGCTGTGTGGATGGTTCGAGTGGTTGTGACTGGGGTAGGTACTGAAGCTGTGTGGATGGTTCGAGTGGTTGTGACTGGGGTAGGTACTGAAGCTGTGTGGATGGTTCGAGTGGTTGTGACTGGGGTAGGTACTGAAGCTGTGTGGATGGTTCGAGTGGTTGTGACTGGGGTAGGTACTGAAGCTGTGTGGATGGTTCGAGTGGTTGTGACTGGGGTAGGTACTGAAGCTGTGTGGATGGTTTGAGTGGTTGTGACTGGGGTAGGTCCTGGCGCTGTGTGGATGGTTCGAGTGGTTGTGACTGGGGTAGGTACTGAAGCTGTGTGGATGGTTCGAGTGGTTGTGACTGGGGTAGGTACTGACGCTGTGTGGATGGTTCGACTGGTTGTGACTGGGGTAGGTACTGGCGCTGTGTGGATGGTTCCAGTGGTTGTGACTGGGGTAGGTACTGGCGCTGTGTGGATGGTTCGAGTGGTTGTTACTGGGGTAGGTCCTGGCGCTGTGTGGATGGTTCGAGTGGTTGTGACTGGGGTAGGTACTGGCGCTGTGTGGACGGTTCGAGTGGTTGTGACTGGGGTAGGTACTGGCGCTGTGTGGATGGTTCGAGTGGTTGTGACTGGGGTAGGTCCTGGCGCTGTGTGAATGGTTCGAATGGTTGTGACTGGGGTAGGTACTGGCGCTGTGTGGATGGTTCCAGTGGTTGTGACTGGGGTAGGTACTGGCGCTGTGTGGATGGTTCCAGTGGTTGTGACTGGGGTAGGTACTGACGCTGTGTGGATGGTTCCAGTGGTTGTGACTGGGGTAGGTACTGACGCTGTGTGGATGGTTCCAGTGGTTGTGACTGGGGTAGGTACTGACGCTGTGTGGATGGTTCGACTGGTTGTGACTGGGGTAGGTACTGACGCTGTGTGGATGGTTCCAGTGGTTGTGACTGGGGTAGGTCCTGGCGCTGTGTGGATGGTTCGAGTGGTTGTGACTGGGGTAGGTCCTGGCGCTGTGTGGATGATTCGACTGGTTGTGACTGGGGTAGGTACTGGCGCTGTGTGGATGGTTCCAGTGGTTGTGACTGGGGTAGGTCCTGGCGCTGTGTGGATGGTTCGACTGGTTGTGACTGGGGTAGGTACTGGCGCTGTGTGGATGGTTCGAGTGATTGTGACTGGGGTAGGTACTGACGCTGTGTGGATGGTTCGAGTGATTGTGACTGGGGTAGGTATTGGCACTGTGTGGATGATTCGACTGGTTGTGACTGGGGTAGGTACTGACGCTGTGTGGATGGTTCGACTGGTTGTGACTGGGGTAGGTACTGGCGCTGTGTGGATGATTCGACTGGTTGTGACTGGGGTAGGTACTGGCGCTGTGTGGATGATTCGACTGGTTGTGACTGGGGTAGGTACTGACGCTGTGTGGATGGTTCGAGTGGTTGTGACTGGGGTAGGTCCTGGCGCTGTGTGGATGGTTCGACTGGTTGTGACTGGGGTAGGTACTGGCGCTGTGTGGATGATTCGACTGGTTGTGACTGGGGTAGGTACTGACGCTGTGTGGATGGTTCGAGTGGTTGTGACTGGGGTAGGTCCTGGCGCTGTGTGGATGGTTCGAGTGATTGTGACTGGGGTAGGTATTGGCACTGTGTGGATGATTCGACTGGTTGTGACTGGGGTAGGTACTGGCGCTGTGTGGATGGTTCGTGTGGATGTGACTGGGGTAGGTACTGGCGCTGTGTGGATGATTCGACTGGTTGTGACTGGGGTAGGTACTGACGCTGTGTGGATGGTTCGAGTGGTTGTGACTGGGGTAGGTCCTGGCGCTGTGTGGATGGTTCGAGTGATTGTGACTGGGGTAGGTATTGGCACTGTGTGGATGATTCGACTGGTTGTGACTGGGGTAGGTACTGGCGCTGTGTGGATGATTCGACTGGTTGTGACTGGGGTAGGTACTGACGCTGTGTGGATGGTTCGAGTGGTTGTGACTGGGGTAGGTCCTGGCGCTGTGTGGATGGTTCGACTGGTTGTGACTGGGGTAGGTACTGGCGCTGTGTGGATGGTTCGAGTGATTGTGACTGGGGTAGGTACTGACGCTGTGTGGATGGTTCCAGTGGTTGTGACTGGGGTAGGTACTGACGCTGTGTGGATGGTTCCAGTGGTTGTGACTGGGGTAGGTACTGGCGCTGTGTGGATGGTTCCAGTGGTTGTGACTGGGGTAGGTACTGGCGCTGTGTGGATGGTTCGAGTGGTTGTGACTGGGGTAGGTACTGGCGCTGTGTGGATGGTTCGAGTGGTTGTGACTGGGGTAGGTACTGACGCTGTGTGGATGGTTCCAGTGGTTGTGACTGGGGTAGGTACTGGCGCTGTGTGGATGGTTCCAGTGGTTGTGACTGGGGTAGGTACTGGCGCTGTGTGGATGGTTCGAGTGGTTGTGACTGGGGTAGGTACTGGCGCTGTGTGAATGGTTCCAGTGGTTGTGACTGGGGTAGGTACTGACGCTGTGTGGATGGTTCGAGTGGTTGTGACTGGGGTAGGTACTGGCGCTGTGTGGATGGTTCGTGTGGTTGTGACTGGGGTAAGTTCTGGCGCTGTGTGGATGGTTCCAGTGGTTGTGACTGGGGTAGGTACTGGCGCTGTGTGGATGGTTCCAGTGGTTGTGACTGGGGTAGGTACTGGCGCTGTGTGGATGGTTCCAGTGGTTGTGACTGGGGTAGGTACTGACGCTGTGTGGATGGTTCGAGTGGTTGTGACTGGGGTAGGTACTGGCGCTGTGTGGATGGTTCGAGTGGTTGTGACTGGGGTAGGTCCTGGCGCTGTGTGGATGGTTCCAGTGGTTGTGACTGGGGTAGGTACTGGCGCTGTGTGGATGGTTCGAGTGGTTGTGACTGGGGTAGGTACTGGCGCTGTGTGGATGGTTCGAGTGGTTGTGACTGGGGTAGGTACTGGCGCTGTGTGGATGGTTCGAGTGGTTGTGACTGGGGTAGGTCCTGGCGCTGTGTGGATGGTTCGAGTGGTTGTGACT
Source organism: Sinonovacula constricta (assembly GCA_007844125.1). Lineage (NCBI taxonomy): Eukaryota > Metazoa > Mollusca > Bivalvia > Cardiida > Solecurtidae > Sinonovacula > Sinonovacula constricta. Next base: position 43,983,772 of record CM017568.1, on the reverse strand, counting down.
GGGGTAGGTACTGGCGCTGTGTGGATGGTTCCAGTGGTTGTGACTGGGGTAGGTACTGGCGCTGTGTGGATGGTTCCAGTGGTTGTGACTGGGGTAGGTACTGGCGCTGTGTGGATGGTTCGAGGAGTTGTGACTGGGGTAGGTACTGGCGCTGTGTGGATGGTTCCAGTGGTTGTGACTGGGTAGGTACTGGCGCTGTGTGGACCCAGATGAATTATAACTATACGTTATGAAAAAGGAAGGATTAAACACATTTTAACAATATATTTCTTTCTATTATTTAGCCAAAATACAAAAAAATGTATCCGTTTCAAATACATTGTCAAGCCAGTAAATACACTTCACAAGTCTTCACACACATTTCACTAATCATTGCAGACGTCACAAATCAGTTGAAACAACCCATGTTTCAGTATGTGGCTCGTTGGCTAATGGAACTATTTGTCTGTACAACGGCGTTGATACTTCTGATGATAACAGGCAAACAATCAGCATTACGCTGTCATCGCTTCAAGTGTAGTGATTGTTTACCCTCTGCAGGACGGTGAACTCGCGACCTTCCGGGCAATCAGTGCTGCCCGAGGTTATGGTTGCCCATCCAGATGGCGCAGGTAACTGATGGACGTGGCAACTAAACAGTGACATGTAACAGACCTCTTAGATCTAATCGCTCCAGACTCTGACATACAACAAACATTTCAATCAACGAGGGCAAATGCCCGATTAGTTCAGGAGAATTGGCGAAGCCAAATCACTAAAATGTGGTCCAGTGAAAATAGAACATCGCGTACAAGTAAGTTCACTATTGGCCTTGAAGGGACCAAATCTATCGTCCTAATCCCAATTAACACAATTGCTCTCCTTGTCATTTTAACTGATAAAGTTTTTTTTTTCTTCGGATAATATTTTTTAGTTATAACAGCGGATTTAAAGTATGTTTACTTATTGCAGCTCTTTCAAGAAAAATAAACCATTTTAAAACAAATGATATCGAGCTAAATGATTAACTATTAACTTTTATCATATTCATACCCAAAAACAGTGTGTTTTTTTGAACGCCCACAGATACGATATAACACTAACTATCGTGAATAACTGTGAAAGCTAACAGGGAAGGATTAAATAAGAAACCCAAAGCAGCTAAAATAAACAATAAGCGGAGCATGCAACCCATTACCCGCCCTGCCAATGCAAGGTGTGCAGTTAGAGTGAGGTAGGCCAGATCAAGACTGACAAACAATGTTTATTTTCAGTCGCTTTATTAGCACAATCAGCAGAAAGTGTGAATGCCTGAGCCGGTGAGCCGAGCAGACCATTCATTTGAATGGTAGGAAGTATCAAACATGTGATAGTATTAGCTTTCTTGGAATCTGCCTAAAAAATTATCTTCTTTCCTCGTGGAAAAAAAAGTGAAAACAAGAAAACAATGACAACAAGAAGGTTAAAGAACCACAATGCTGGAAAACCTTTGATAAAATCGGATGACTTCTTTTCTTAACGTCATGCAAACATACTTCATCAATGTTCACTTGAAGCATACATGCAGTTATACTGTGATAGCATGCCGTGGCATCATGTCTCACCATGACATATATCCCGGACCCATGGTCAACCAATGTAAGGTTCGAGTAATTCACGGAAGCCAAAGCAATTGTTTGGTATCTAAGTGGGGTTTAACTCGTGACTCCCCGGGCTCGGCGTAGACGCTCTGCCCGAATAATTGTTCATTTGGACCGGGAAGGTACTAAAAGAACCTATGTGATACAAATTATGCGGTGTGTGTGTGGGGGGGGGGGGGGGGGGGGGCGGGGTAGTCAGCAGACAAAGTTTACTTTAAAAGCTAAGTATTTTTAAGCTTACATGTGTGCGTTTTCACAACTCTACTCTTTTATCTGCTGGTGGGGGTGGGGTGCATCCCTATCCCCACCCTTACCCCAGGATCAATCCCTGGTGCGAGGATACCATTTGAGAGGAATAATGTTTTAGTGTGTAGATCGCAACACTTACACACCCAACGGGCGAGGTTTTGAAATATATCATGTTTAAAATTTATATATATAATGAAACAAATGTTGTATATGCATACTATCAACAGAAAAAAAGTATTTGAAAATCTGAATGAATAAATCTATCTTTTTATTTCAAGGCATTGCTTATGACGGAAAGGAAATTCCCTCCACGTGCACATTAGCGATAAGAGTGGTCTCGTTTACTTGGGGTCGGTTTATCTGTCTGTTACTAAAACTGTCTAATTGGACGCTTTATCTTGGGGGAAAAATGGGATGGCAGAAGATCGGAAGAGGCGTCTTCTCCTGGATAGACTCATTGGAATAAACAATTGAAGTGAACGGAACAAATTTACCCGGAGTTGTTATAACGGTAATCTGCGGTAAGTGGATGTAGAAAGACGGTTCAAGCGGGTCTACCTGTTTAAAATAAATATGCTTCTCGTGATAAATGAAAGATTCAATAAACCCAAAACAAAATTAGGGCGACACATTAAAAAGGTGGAACCAAGAAGGACATATGAAAAACAACATACAATATCACCCGGACACCAAATACCTAGTCATCTGTTCAGTCCTAAATTAAATTTACCAATTGCATATAAAAATTAGTTTTTCAACTGCTAAACGAAATTGTTACTTCAGCAATTATGGCATATACCACGATCGAGTAAGATCCAGTTTTTCCATCGGCTTTATTACACAGCGCATGTTGTTACAGCATGCAGAAGTGGTCAAACAGTCGAAGATAATGCTTTATTACAACATCTTTCAAGGTTACCAGACCAATAAATTCTAGTAACTAGTTGCTGTTCAGTTGCCAGGTTATCCAATACAAGTTTAAGATTGCACCCGTGTGAAAACAGCTGTTAAACTGGCAACAGACTCCAACTAAACCCCACTGGACGGCTAATGATGAATGTGTGTTCCTCTGTCCCAGTTATCGGGCCCATTAACAATCATTGACTGATGCTCTGTGACAGTTGAGGGTTTTATGGTGTGCGGGTCAAGATAAAGAAATCAGAGTCAGGGCTACGGTAACTGCCCCTAATAACGAACAACGGACTGTCGACGTAACTTCTCCTTACGTTTACGCCATCTCAAGTGCGCATGTATAACGTGTACTAAAGAAATGCTCGGGCCTAGTAACCAATATGGAACTACGTAAGGCTTTCAGGCGTGTTCGGACTTCAAACACACAATACAAGGGCCCTTATAGCGTTTCCGAACATTTTGATAATATTTTATTTTATGAAACATACAATTAGCACACTTGATATAGTTATACTAATGTAAATAAGAAGTCGGGATATAGTTAATTTGCTGAAAACTTACTTGATACAGGAAATACTGCAACCTTAAGCACAGGTATATCATCGTATTTATAGCCCAACAATAAACCTTTACCTCAAGAGCCTTATGTTCGCACCGGCGATGTATGTCTAGTGGCTGTAGGTAGAGTTTGCTGGATTTCAAAGTCTCGAAAAATGTTTTAGCCAAGAAGTACAAAAAATATTGTCTGCAGACAGATATCTATCTATCTTTTATTTTATATACAAATGTAACATAAATGGGTTTTCTTCTTAATTTAAGACGTAAATTCATGTCGCATGTACTTGAAAATATAACTTTGTTATCTCAAAATGATCAATATAAGTGTTTTAATTGTATTTTAGTTCACTATTAACTTTATTGCTTTATTACGTTGCTGGATTATTTAGCGGTATGTCATCCAGACAGAGGGAAAAGTAGATGTAACAGAAAAGACCTGGTCTGTGCATCAAGTACAGAAGCGATACAACAGAACAGACAATAAATATTCCGACACATTAGGAGACTGTCCAGGAAAGCATTGTAAGTTAGTTGCCGCCATTGTCACTATTGGCTCGAGAAGTTATAGAACCCAGCTACAATCGAAACACTCTGACCTCGCCGTTGTGTCTCTATTAGATTCTGACGCGATAAGAAACGCATCAAAACATTTCGTATACTTCTACAGAGTTTTAATGATTTACTGGACAGAAGAAGCCGCAAGGGCGATAAGCACTAGATATGGCGGAAATATATCACGCTTTTTATGATAAGAAAATATATCCGTAATTATACTCCTTTGCACCTAAATGCCACTACCTCTAAACTATGACGTAATTGGAATTGATAGCATCTGATATGGTTTAAACATTTATCATAGATAAAATTTTAATAAATTATTTCGGATAATGTCTGTTATCATTGTACGGAAATTATTAGTACGTTCAATCAAAAGAAGAGGTGTTGTTGCGTGAGAATACGTTCGTATAATATGGCAACATTATGTCTACACTACCGTAACATTATGTCTACACTACCGTAACATTATGTCTACACTGCGGCCACATTAAGTATACACTGCGGCAACATTGTCTACACTGCGGCCACATTAAGTATACACTGCGGCAACATTGTCTACACTGCGGCAACATTATGTCTACACTGCGGAAACATTATGTCTACACGTCGGCAACATTATGTCTACACTACCGTAACATTATGTCTACACTGCGGCCACATTAAGTATACACTGCGGCAACATTGTCTACACTGCGGCCACATTAAGTATACACTGCGGCAACATTGTCTACACTGCGGCAACATTATGTCTACACTGCGGAAACATTATGTCTACACGTCGGCAACATTATGTCTACACTACCGTAACATTATGTCTACACTGCGGCCACATTAAGTATACACTGCGGCAACATTGTCTACACTGCGGCCACATTAAGTATACACTGCGGCAACATTGTCTACACTGCGGCAACATTATGTCTACACGTCGGCAACATTATGTCTACACTACGGTTACATTATGTCTACACTGCGGAAACATTATGTCTACACTGCGGCCACACTATGTTTACACTACGGCAACATTGTCTACACTGCGGCAACATCAAGTATACACTGCGGCAACATTGTCTACACTACCGTAACATTATGTCTACACTGCGGCCACATTAAGTATACACTGCGGCAACATTGTCTACACTGCGGCAACATTATGTCTACACTGCGGCAACATTATGTCTACACTACGGTTACATTATGTCTACACTGCGGAAACATTGTCTACACTGCGGCCACACTATGTTTACACTACGGCAACATTGTCTACACTGCGGCAACATCAAGTATACACTGCGGCAACATTGTCTACACTACCGTAACATTATGTCTACACTGCGGCCACATTAAGTATACACTGCGGCAACATTGTCTACACTGCGGCAACATTATGTCTACACTGCGGCAACATTATGTCTACACTACGGTTACATTATGTCTACACTGCGGAAACATTATGTCTACACTGCGGCCACACTATGTTTACACTAAGGCAACAGTGTCTACACTGCGGCCACATTGTGTATACACTACGGCAACATCAAGTATACATTACGGCAACATTATAACTATACTACGGCAACGCTATATCTACATTACGGCAATTTGTGTCTACACTACGGCAACATTATGTCCACACTTCGAAAACATAATGTCTATTCTACACTGCGGCAACATTTATGTCTACAATGCGGCAACATTATGTCTACACTACGGCAACAGTATGTCTACACTACGGCAACATTATGTCTACACTTCCTCAGTATGTCTACAGTACGGCAACATTATGTCTACACTACCTCAGTATGTCTACAGCACGGCAACATTATGTCTACACTACCTCAGTATGTCTACAGCACGGCAACATTATGTCTACAGCACGGCAACATTATGTCTACAGTACGGCAACATTATGTCTACAGTACGGCAACATTATGTCTACAGTAGGGCAACATTATGTCTACAGTACGGCAACATTATGTCTACACTTCCTCATTATGTCTACAGTACGGCAACATTATGTCTACACTTCCTCAGTATGTCTACAGTACGGCAACATTATGTCTACACTACCTCAGTATGTCTACAGCACGGCAACATTATGTCTACACTTCCTCAGTATGTCTACAGCACGGCAACATTATGTCTACACTACCTCAGTATGTCTACAGTACGGCAACATAATGTCTACACTACCTCAGTATGTCTACAGTACGGCAACATTATGTCTACACTACCTCAATATGTCTACAGCACGGCAACATTATGTCTACACTACCTCAGTATGTCTACAGTACGGCAACATAATGTCTACACTACCTCAATATGTCTACAGTACGGCAACATAATGTCTACAGTACGGCAACATTATGTCTACAGTACGGCAACATTATGTCTACAGTACGGCAACATTATGTCTACACTACCTCAGTATGTCTACAGTACGGCAACATTATGTCTACACTTCCTCAGTATGTCTACAGCACGGCAACATTATGTCTACACTACCTCAGTATGTCTACAGCACGGCAACATTATGTCTACACTACCTCAATATGTCTACAGTACGGCAACATAATGTCTACAGTACGGCAACATTATGTCTACAGTACGGCAACATTATGTCTACAGTACGGCAACATTATGTCTACAGTACGGCAACAGTATGTCTACAGTACGGCAACATTATGTCTACAGTACGGCAACAGTATGTCTACAGTACGGCAACATAATGTCTACAGTACGGCAACATAATGTCTACAGTACGGCAACATAATGTCTACAGTACGGCAACATAATGTCTACAGTACGGCAACATAATGTCTACAGTACGGCAACATTATGTCTACACTTCCTCATTATGTCTACAGTACGGCAACATTATGTCTACAGTACGGCAACATTATGTCTACAGTACGGCAACATTATGTCTACACTTCCTCATTATGTCTACAGTACGGCAACATTATGTCTACAGTACGGCAACATAATGTCTACAGTACGGCAACATTATGTCTACACTTCCTCATTATGTCTACAGTACGGCAACATAATGTCTACAGTACGGCAACATAATGTCTACAGTACGGCAACATAATGTCTACAGTACGGCAACATAATGTCTACAGTACGGCAACATAATGTCTACAGTACGGCAACATTATGTCTACAGTACGGCAACATTATGTCTACACTTCCTCATTATGTCTACAGTACGGCAACATTATGTCTACACTTCCTCATTATGTCTACAGTACGGCAACATTATGTCTACAGTACGGCAACATTATGTCTACAGTACGGCAACATTATGTCTACAGTACGGCAACATTATGTCTACAGTACGGCAACATAATGTCTACAGTACGGCAACATAATGTCTACAGTACGGCAACATAATGTCTACAGTACGGCAACATTATGTCTACAGTACGGCAACATTATGTCTACACTTCCTCATTATGTCTACAGTACGGCAACATTATGTCTACAGTACGGCAACATTATGTCTACAGTACGGCAACATTATGTCTACAGTACGGCAACATTATGTCTACAGTACGGCAACATTATGTCTACAGTACGGCAACATAATGTCTACAGTACGGCAACATAATGTCTACAGTACGACAACATAATGTCTACAGTACGGCAACATAATGTCTACAGTACGGCAACATTATGTCTACAGTACGGCAACATAATGTCTACAGTACGGCAACATTATGTCTACAGTACGGCAACATTATGTCTACACTTCCTCATTATGTCTACAGTACGGCAACATTATGTCTACAGTACGGCAACATAATGTCTACAGTACGGCAACATAATGTCTACAGTACGACAACATAATGTCTACAGTACGGCAACATAATGTCTACAGTACGGCAACATAATGTCTACAGTACGGCAACATTATGTCTACAGTACGGCAACATTATGTCTACAGTACGGCAACATTATGTCTACAGTACGGCAACATTATGTCTACAGTACGGCAACATTATGTCTACACTACCTCAGTATGTCTACAGCACGGCAACATTATGTCTACACTACCTCAGTATGTCTACAGCACGGCAACATTATGTCTACACTACCTCAGTATGTCTACAGCACGGCAACATTATGTCTACACTACCTCAGTATGTCTACAGTACGGCAACATTATGTCTACACTACCTCAGTATGTCTACAGCACGGCAACATTATGTCTACACTACCTCAGTATGTCTACAGCACGGCAACATTATGTCTACACTACCTCAGTATGTCTACAGCACGGCAACATTATGTCTACACTACCTCAGTATGTCTACAGTACGGCAACATTATGTCTACACTACCTCAGTATGTCTACAGCACGGCAACATTATGTCTACACTACCTCAGTATGTCTACAGCACGGCAACATTATGTCTACACTACCTCAGTATGTCTACAGCACGGCAACATTATGTCTACACTACCTCAATATGTCTACAGCACGGCAACATTATGTCTACACTACCTCAGTATGTCTACAGTACGGCAACATTATGTCTACACTACCTCAGTATGTCTACAGCACGGCAACATTATGTCTACACTACCTCAGTATGTCTACAGCACGGCAACATTATGTCTACACTACCTCAGTATGTCTACAGTACGGCAACATTATGTCTACAGTACGGCAACATTATGTCTACAGTACGGCAACAGTATGTCTACAGTACGGCAACATTATGTCTACAGTACGGCAACATTATGTCTACACTTCCTCATTATGTCTACAGTACGGCAACATTATGTCTACACTTCCTCAGTATGACTACAGTACGGCAACATTATGTCTACACTTCCTCATTATGTCTACACTATGGCAACACATTAAACTACACTACGGCAACATTATGTCTTCACAATAGCAACACTATGTCTACACTACCTCATTATGTCTACACTACGGCAACACATTAAACTACACCACGGCAACATTATGTCTTCACAATGGCATGTCACTATGTCTACACTGCGGAACATTATGTCTACTCTACATTGCGGCATAATTATGTCTACACTTCGACAACATTATGTCTGCATTACGGCAACAACATGTCTACACTATGGCAACATTACGTCTATAATGATCTATGATTTGATTTGATTTGATTTAGCCGGCATTTTTGGCCGATACTGCGCAGCGACATTTCTATCATTATAGCACAGGGGCACTTATGTGGTGCCCAGGGACTGAACCCGGCCGGTCCATTATACTGACACCGACGAGTCAGGCGTAATGCTGTCCCCTTAGCCCCGAGCGTTAGGAGGGAAGCCACTACTACCAACTTTAAAGTCTTTGGTATGACCCGGCCGGGGATCGAACCCACGACCTCCCGATCCGCAAAAATGATCTATACGTTTATGACATTATACCAGCTCGTGAAAGAGATGGTGTTTGCAAAACCTATGTCTTTGTATGTTGACACATATAGAGTATGTGTGCAAATGAAAACAAATCAAATTTAAAAATCTGTTGAGCTTTATATTTATATATTATAATTAGAATGTGCAAATTTATTTATTGGAATTTAAGTCCATTTAAATATGAATGCAGAATTAACTGTAAGCTCGTGGGTTGTTCAAACCACAATTTGACATGTTTGGCATCTCCCAAACACAACGACCCCCATCTGAGGTTGCACTCCTCGCTAACAGGAACGTCTTAATTATACGATTTCAATGCCTATTATCTTAATCAAGACCGACGTGCAATTTTGCAACAAAACCAACCATTAACTCCACTGTATTCCTCGATGCTAGCAGGTTGTGCTACGGCAGATAAATCAAGCATACTTCAGTGTAATGATGATCTGTAAACCAGTTCTACCTGTCTAGATTAATACACGTTCATTCAACTATTCCTAAGTAAGAATTGCCAAAATCATGGATTTATACTTACAAAGTCTTCAAAGTATAGTAAGTTGCATGTGTGAAATTTAACACTTTAACGTAACTTCATTGAGTTTGTACAATTTGAACTACATACAAATGGTTGGTATGAAAACTGGTGACTGAAGTTTAAACCCGGACTTTACAAATAAAGATTGGAAACGTGTCTTAGTCTTACAGCGATAACCACGATAGAGCAGAAATATGCATGTAATTGAGACCTAGCTCCTGCTGATACTTTCTTATCAGGATCTACAGTGGCTGTAACAAATTAGGTAAACATGGACGGATCTAGCTACCGGGATGGTGTGGGGGGGGGGGGGCGTTGGGGCTTGGGGGGTGATGGTCGGACCTCCCCACGAAACCGTTAAAAATACCTTCCATGAAAGTGTTTTTTTACATTGCAAATCTTTATGGCACTACTTGTATTATCGTCATATATGCCCAGTTTTACATATAAGACGAGTAAGCACGTATTTACGCCTGAAATGTATTGAAAAGCCGCATTGACATTAATCTATTTATGAAAAAACATATTTTCCATGAAGGTCTGTCAAGCATCTTAAATGCAGGTAGTGGCACGATTTGGTTTCTAGATGTCAACACTCTTCCTGTGGGAAGACAGACCCCTTACACTCATACCTATGGATCTCGCTGAATTTGACCTCTCCCCTCATCCCATGAAAAAAATATTTGGCTGCTACGTTTACAAGTTTTCTGGGGGAGCATTCCCATAAGCGCCCAAGCACGGCTAGAACCTCTGCCCCTGCCAATAATACGTTTTATTACAGTAACATTTGCATGGTGTTGTCAGTACTGACTAAGAACGTGTACTTGTGCTAATTTGATGTAGTAAACATCGGGATACATGGAACACAAGGAACACCGAGCTGATTGTATTGACAATATGATAAAGTCGACAAATTATTTACTTTCTTCGTTCTGTTTGTGAATAACCATAACGGCCATGCAGGATGACATCATAGAGACCATCCATACACACCGAGGTGTTAATCTAGAGGACCCACAGAAAGGCACGTAGTCGGCATAACGGTAAATAACGGACCCAAGGCGATAACGTTAATCTCATTGTAAGTTCTGTTGATGTTGACAATTTTCTTACGAATGAAAGAATTCCCAAGTATGCGAAATGTGTACATCGAATATTTGATTTACCAAGACATCAAATGCGAAGACGATGCTGTACATATGAGAAATGGCGTATAGGTGTTTACAAATAAGAAATAATTTCAGCTTACTGGCGTCACAGAAATATACAACAACAAAATAAGTATAAAATAATGTTCTTTGCAACAATACAAACTGCTAAGGTGCTTGACATTTTCTTTTCAGGTGACCAAAATTGCTATATTCTGGGCAATTTCATTTAGACGTTTCAAGATGCATGCTAGCCATTTTATATTCTTCTTTTGCCACTCTGTTCGCGCCGCTCTGGAAAACATGCCTCTTATGGAACGTAATTGTTTACGGGGGCAATAGTGTAGCATGCAATAACAGGAAATCGCAGCTGTTTGATGAAACCATTTTAGAGAAAAGAACCGAGTATGCTGCGGTTAAAATGTAGCTTACGTTTATAAAAAGAGTAGCAGTCAGTAATTGGACTCGCAGCTGTTTTGTCTTGTTTAACTAAAGAAACCGAGTACGCAGATATTAAAAAATGCAGCTTGCAATTACAAAAAGATGTAGCAGACAACAAGGAAGAAAGCAAAGTAGAGAGTATCTTGTTCCCATTCTCTTAGCAGAGGTATCATTCGTTACACTCATACATTTATATAATGAATGACCCTACAGTATCATAGAGTGTCAACTTCCTAGTAGATTAAGCGTGTTTAAAGTGCATGCTCTCTGAGGCACCTAGGGTGTTGCGCACCTATGATCGTTCTTGTGAGAAGAGTCATGGCATTATAATGAAATAAAATGAATTCGCAGCTTTTGACGAGGTCTTGTTTCACAAAGGTAACCAAAAATGCACTGCATCTTGCAATAATAAACGGATGTAGCTGACAACAATAAATAAAGAAAACTAGCAAATAGTTAAGTTCCCAACATCCAGCAGACTTTTCCTTCATTACCCTCACATATTTATGCATTTGTATTTTTGGTTTAAGGACACATCGACACTTGATCAATAGGTCATACGGCGTCGAATACAGTAAGATTTTATGTTTATATTTAAGTAACGAACAGACATTGTAAGAATATGTCTAGTTCCAAGGAAGTTCACATTCTTGCTTAAAGCCAATGCTTTCTGTGGCGCATATGATCTTTCGTGTAATATTTTTGTACGTTTCATATTGGCTGAACGTACAGACATAAGCAGAATGAACGGCAAGTAGCGGAAAGGACAGAAAAGAGCTAAATGCTTTAACAAACTGCAAGCCGAACTGGACCAAAGAGAAATGTCACAAGCGACGGGACAGACTGAAAGGCGCCTTAAATAACTTCAGCCGGTGATTAAAATGTCACTAAAAAGTCAAGGGTTCTGTAATTAATGCAATGATAATAAAGAGGACGATGTTGTGATTCCACAAACTTGGCAAACAGCTTATCTGTACTTCTGTAATATTTGAACATTTATCTACGAGTGCATGGCTCTAACACAGTGGCAAAGTGGTTGGGCAGTGAATGTTAGTTTGGATGAATGTTTGCTTCCGGTATAATGATACCACTGATTATCTGATTCTAGACAAATACTTCACCGCAACATCCAGACTACCGTTTTGCATTTACAACGACCGGGTGCTTTCTACTGAAGCATATCTTGTTGAGATAATAACTTTGTGCCAATAACAACGTCATTTTATGATATTTGTGTATAAACATTGATAGTTCGATGTTGGTGATGTGCAAAATGACACAACTGTACATTTCTTAATTATGTCGAGGTCAATCTGATATCCATGCCCGACACATAGGAACGGTTCTATAGCTTTAATTATGTGTAGGGTTTCCTCCGTCAAAGGTTTTTACCCAAGGCCGGGATTCGAACCTAGAGTGTGAGCGGGTTGAGAATAGCTATTTAAAACAGATAAAATTCATTTAATTGATCACGGCAGCTTATAAACGTACCAATACTTTAAAGTTGTAGATAATGACGATACTGCTGCTGTTGCTGCTGCTGTTGCTGCTGTTGTTGATGATGATGACGACAATAAGAAAGAGGAATTAGGATGTTTACGATAATAATGATTATGGTAACGGATCGCAGCTGACCTTTTCGATTGCCATCAACTTAAGTTAAAATTAAGTAACTGAAATCGTTGTGTTATTTTGGGGGCGTGAAAATTAATTATCTTGATAGTTATCGGTGCGTATATTGATAAAAGGCTCTCTCCCTGACTGACAGAGGTGTTGGACAAACTTCATCCTTCATTAGATATGAATGAGGTAGTTGTAACGATGTATCACAAAATGAACGAATTTAATCTTCTCCAATTTGTGTTTGCGCATGACTATGCGGAAGTGACACGACAACTTAATAAGACCTGATAATTATAAGATAACACTAAAAAATATAACCGTGACTTGAGTTTGAGATGAAAACGGCCTAAAATAGCATTTAATACAAAACAGGAGACGGTTATTGTCCTCGGCTGAGTTAAATGGACTTCTCGTGGATGCATATTTGGTTCCAATACATGTACAACTTAGACTGCAGCTTAGAGTAACAGGCTTCGAATAAACTTTTAGGTTGAAACTCAATTAGCAGACAAAAAGGGGCGAGTAGCGCGTGCACACCGATACCATGCGACAATTACTACACCTTTTTAAAACTGGGTGTTAATACTAAGGTTATTATTCGTTATTAACAACTCAGTGTTTGGAGGTGTGTGAGTTTACCATGTGTGACGTGTTTCTGCCATGTGCTGACCACACAATTTCCATTGCGAGGTGACAGCTTGTCCCACCAAAGCCCCACTGGCTGGCGGACCTCGGCCAATCAATAAAAGGGTAAGACCTGGACAGGTGGCCTTACATGACATCGAAACACATTCCTAAATCTTTCGACATCTGTATCGTTGAAGTCCCTTATTGTTCCTTATTATTATTATACCCCAAAGCGAGTTTTCTTTTCTACTACAAGTCCATTTGCAATTCTCTTACATATTAATTTGCCTACTTCCATGTCATAAATAGCACTGCTTCTTTTGTTTCTATTTCTTCTGTCTTTGTCTTTCTCTATAATTTGATATTTTCTCTTCTCTATAAGTTGCTTTTTTCTCAACCCCACTACCATTAGGCACAATGTGTACACTATAACATGAACCAGTTTTGTTAAATACATCTTTATATGTATTTAAATTACGACGACAAGTGTCTACATTTTTAAACTTAAAACAAAGTAACACCAGTAACAACATAAAATGTCAAAAACTGCATCATTTAAATCAACCTTAGATGTTTTATAAGCATGTCTGCGTCTGCATCATGTATCTGCTCATACGGCTCGATAGTAAAATGATTACATCACACCCCTCGATAGTAAAGTGATTACATCACACCCCCTCGGTAGTTAAGTGATTACATCACACCCCCTCGATAGTAAAGTGATAACACCACACCCCTCGATAGTAAAGTGATTACACCACACCCCTCGATAGTTAAGTGATTACATCACACACCCTCGATAGTAAAGTGATTACACCACACCCCTCGATAGTAAAGTGATTACATCACACCCCCTCGATAGTAAAGTGATTACACCACACCCCTCGATAGTAAAGTGATTACATCACACCCCCTCGATAGTTAAGTGATTACATCACACCCCCTCGATAGTTAAGTGATTACATCACACCCCCTCGGATAGTAAAGTGATTACACCACACCCCCTCGATAGTAAAGTGATAACACCACACCCCTCGATAGTAAAGTGATTACACCACACCCCTCGATAGTTAAGAGATTACATCACACCCCTCGATAGTTAAGTGATTACACCACACCCCCTCGATAGTAAAGTGATTACATAACACCCCCTCGATAGTAAAGTGATAACATCACACTCCTCGATAGTAAAGGGATTACATCACACCCCTCGATAGTTAAGAGATTACATCACACCCGCTCGATAGTTAAGTGATTACACCACACCCCTCGATAGTAAAGTGATTACATCACACCCCATCGATAGTTAAGTGATTACATCACACCCCCTCGATAGTAAAGTGAATACATCACACCCCTCGATAGTTAAGTGATTACATCACACCCCTCGATAGTAAAGTGATTACATCACACCCCTCGATAGTTAAGTGATTACATCACACCCCCTCGATAGTAAAATGATTACATCACACCCCCTCGATAGTAAAGGGACTACATCACACCCCCTCGATAGTAAAGTGATTACATCACACCCCCTTAATAGTTAAGTGATTACATCACACCCCCTCGATAGTAAAGTGATTACATCACCCCCCTCGATAGGAAAGTGATTACATAACACCCCCTCGATAGTAAAGAGATTACATAACACCCCCTCGATAGTAAAGTGATTACACCCCCCCCCCCCCTCCTCGATAGTAAAGGGATTACATCACACCCCTCGATAGTAGAGTGAT
Source organism: Sinonovacula constricta (assembly GCA_007844125.1). Taxonomy (NCBI): domain Eukaryota; kingdom Metazoa; phylum Mollusca; class Bivalvia; order Cardiida; family Solecurtidae; genus Sinonovacula; species Sinonovacula constricta. Next base: position 43,968,357 of record CM017568.1, on the reverse strand, counting down.
TACATCACACCCCCTCGATAGTAAAGGGATTACATCACACCCTCTCTATAGTAAAGCGATTACATAACACCCCCCCTCGATAGTGATGATTACATCACACCCCCTCGATAGTAAAGTGATTACATCACACCCCTCGATAGAAAAGGGATTACATCACACCCCTCGATAGTAAAGTTATTACATCACACACACCTCGATAGTAAAGTGATTACATCACACCCCCTCGATAGTAAAGTGATTACATCACACCCCTCGATAGTAAAGTGATTACATCACACCACTCGATAGTAAAGTAATTACATCACACCCCTCGATAGTAAAGTGATTACATCACACCCCCTCGATAGTAAAGTGATTACCTCACACCCCTCGATAGTAAAGTGATTAAATCACACACCCCTCGATAGAAAAGGGATAACATCACACCCCCTCGATAGTAAAGTAATTACATCACACCCCTCGACAGTAAAGGGATTACATCACACACCCCTCGATAGAAAAGGGATTACATCACACCCCTCGATAGTAGTGATTACATCACACCCGCTCGATAGTAAAGAGATAACATCACACCCCTCGATAGAAAAGGGATTACATCACACACCCTCGATAGTAAAGTAATTACATCCCACCCCTCGACAGTAAAGGGATTACATCACACCCCCTCGATAGAAAAGGGATTACATCACACACCCCTCGATAGACAAGGGATTATATCACACCCCTCGATAGACAAGGGATTATATCACACCCCTCGATAGAAATGGGATTACATCACACACCCTCGATAGTAAAGTGATTAAATCACACACCCTCGATAGTGAAGGGATTACATCACACTCCCTCGATAGTAAAGTGATTACATAAGTTATGGCAACCTTGACTGACTAAAATACTTAATACACCTTCGAATTTGTTTCAACGGTAACATGAGTAAATATGTGTTCACAGCCGGTGATTAAGGGTTTAAGAGCTTTTTAATACTTGAATTATTGTGTGTACTTAACCACACGTATCACCCTTATCACTAGTATATTGTTGATGAATCTAGTAAACACAAGGTTACTGTCATAACTCATCACCAGTATATTGCCGATGAATCTAGTAAACACAAGGTTACTGTCGTAACTTATCATCAGTATATTGCCGATGAATCTAGTAAATACAAGGTTACTGTCATAACTTATCATCAGTATATTGCCGATGAATTTAGTAAACACAAGTTTACTGTCATAACTTATTTCCAGTCTATTGCCGATGAATCTGGTAAACACAAGGTTACTGTCGTAACTTCGTTAAGTGATTACATTTTCTGCGAAATACACGGGACTGCGATTGCTAAATAAAATGATTATATATCATTTCTGTGTTAAGGCATGCACATTTTTAAAGTAAGCTGTTTGACAAACGAATTGACATATGGCTTACAAAAAGATAATTGTTAAACAAACGTACAGAAGAAATGGGAATCTCCGGGAACAGTCGAGGTGTTCCGAGTTCAACGAATATCTCTTTTCATCGGTAAAGCCATGACGGAACACAAGTGTAACTATAGGCTTTGTCAGATTCCTGATATTGACACTTAAAGAAAGGGGATATTTAGAGATAGTTAGTTATTCAATACAATGTCCAGCAGGTTGAGCCATACATAACCATGACAACACTTACGTATGTAATGACATAATTTAAACAATACGCAAGACAACAAAATAAAGCTCTGAGTGGAAGTGTACATTTGATTCAAACGATTTTTTTCAAAATCCTAAATGAGGAAATGCAACACCAGAGAATACCACCACAAAAGGAAACTATACTGCTAATTAAAATAATATAATCAAAGAAGAGAAAAAATTCTAAACTACAAGTAAAATACAAAAAAAAAATACCCATCTAACGTCTGATGGGAGTAAGCAAAGTTCAGCATCATCTTGTAGTTAATAACGGATCACTAATAACTTTACAGAATAATAAAATGATTAAATTATACAACAAAACTTCCATCTAGCCCAGATACGATACAAAGCAAAAACTTACGTTTTGTGACAGTGTGCCGAATCCAGCTTCATCCTCTATTCAATGGTCGATTAGTAATAACGTTATAGCACGGACAGAGAGTGACACCAAACGACAAGCATGTGTGGACAGCTTCATTAAACAAGTACTTATTGCCGAAAGCTGCCCGGTCGCTGCACGTTTTATTGTCTGTCGCAGCACCACAAACCTTGTCACTCACAATGGGAGGGAACAGGTTTTTTGGATTGTTTGGAACAGTTGAATAATGTGGGACAATATAGCGGGCCTCTGATAAATAACATATTGTGAGAAGTATTATCATACTAAGTTCTAATTACATGAAATTAATAAATAATTCTTTACTATGAAAGCACATTTTTCTGTCTCACCTTTAGATAACGAAATTGTAACTTCCAACAACGTCCGAATGTAAAGCAACCCTTCAATGTTGATAAAACTCTAAGATCTAAACGAACCACCAGAAAGAAATACCAAAGATGTGAAAGAACTTATACGATAATAAATTATTTTGATTGGGCAAGTGATTCGCAATCGAAACTCCTCGGATAAATCCGTCATCCACATCATTAGTGATGAACCATACATCACCGAGTAGCTCCGATTGGACCTCTAGCCCAGTGCCCGAAGACTGATTAAACATTGTGTTATTTCAGTCACAAATACTAGTATTTCAGACTAGCAACCATTCATCAACGTCAGGTGATTCTTCACAGGTGTTATGATATAAAGATGTAACTTCTTCACTCTTAACAAAAGCAAGATGTTTGTCCGGCGGATAGTTGTCCAGGTTATCAGTAAGAGCCTATGAGCTATATGAAGAACGCATTTGTTCATACAGGTGTGAGAGGTGTGTTTATTAATTTTACTGCAGTGTAAAATATACGACACCGTTATGCAATTTCACATAATTGATTTTCTTGAAGACCTCACGTAAGTGGACACTTTCTGATAACTTTTCTTAGTTTTGAGGGTACATCACAGAACAGAGAGTTAGGACTGTTCAGACATCTGGACAATAGTGGAGATCATTTCCGTTTTCTTTGATGTTTCATGGTGTTTAGTGATACAATATTTCAAATAGTTATATCTTTCATAAGGTTCATGTGGGAAGGACCAGTTGGTCTATGAGACTTTTTTCTGAATGAATAGAATGACAATTGAATTGATAAGCAATCTTAACGTTTACTGCCCCGAACCTACGCTAAATATTACAGAACTTTAACATTTTTCAAAACAAAAAATCTAGCTCAACATAGACTAAGTAAGGTTCTGCTCAGCAGAATTGTTTTTACCATACAGATTTTATACTTTTGACGTTAGTTCATCGGCTAGAACGAGTAAATAGTTAAGAACGAGAAGGGAGGTAAATCAAGGATAGGCGTTCGCGCCAATAAAGAAAAGTTATTCCCCTTGACAATTTTTTTTTCTCGTTCCAATATGTCTGGTTTAATAGGTTATATTTTCGGCGGAATTGTTTGTGCATAAGACTTGTTAATAATTTTTATATTTTTAATTTCTTCGTTGACACTAAATAACAAAACAAAGAAACTGAATTTTACATGTACACCTATAAACGTCGAAAACATGGCATGTATATGAAATCATTTGTCTGTGTCTATTTTTATTGATCATTTGGCACACATGCATTGTGTACAGATCAATTTAATAAAGATATGACAATCTCCTATATTACAAGTACATTCAACAGAACACACACCGACAACCTTTGTCATTAGGGGAAGGGTCGGGATTTGCCGGCATTTTGCCGATACTGTGCAGCGACATTTCTATCATTATAGCACAGGGGCACTTATGAGATGCCCAGGGACTGAACCCGGCCGGTCCATTATACTGACACCGACGAGTCAGACGTTATGCTGTCCCCTTAGCTCCGAACGTTAGGAGGGAAGCCACTACTGCCAACTTTAAAGTCTTTGGTTTGACCCGGCCGGAGTTTGAACCCGCGTCCTCCCGATCCGCAAGCCGACGCTCTACCACTTGTGCTATTGCGGCCGGTGTGCCATTAGGTAAATGACACTAGTTCATAATGTGCTTATTACCTCCCTTCTTATACATGAGCCTAGTGCGTGCATCGACATAAAAATACGCTCCATTTATTTTATTACACTAACAACACTTTATTTACTACCATCTACTACCAAATCTCAGCAATAAACATTATGTACATTCCATGTTCTCTCGTGGAAAAATCATATTTATAGTTAATTAATATTTATAAATGTGTAAGACTGTTTGCCAATGAAGACACTTTCTGGTAGGTTGTTTTACAATTGTGTTTCGTAGTCAAATTTAATCCCGATGAATAATAAAGATGTAACCATACTGATCCTTTCTATTTTTGATCAAACATCAGCACAACGTCAGAATTAACCGACCGATTCAATTATTGAATCAGATAATTTAAATGACGGTCTAATTTTACGGCTAACAGAAGCAACGCCATAGTTGAGCTCAAGACAAAGACAGCTCACATCACCACCCTGAGGCGATTGTTGACTGATTCCAAATCAATTTCAATATCTTTATTAGGCATAAACATAAAGTTCATTGCCATACATATGACGTCACAAACAAACACTTATACATGTAATGAGAAAAGTATGAATTCATTAAAATCTGGAAAGAATACTACAGAAAACGGATCACATATAAACATAGCTGTGATGTTTTAAAACATCTATCTAATCTATAAGAGTAATTATACATACTTAGAAAACATAACACTTTGACTTTCTACAGTAGTGACATTGAAACTTTTAATAAAAGTTATATAAAGAAAAAATATTCCATCATATTTATACAACGCATAGAGCAATGAATGATGATACAAGCTTGTCTTTTCAAAAACCCTCATAACATTGTTTGTTTGTTTGTTTGTTTGTTGTGCTTATCGTCCCGCCAACAGTATTTCAGTTATTAGGAGACGGTGTCCACTTGCAGCAGATAAAGTGCTGCCTTCACTGTGTAAAGCATGCCGTGAACACCTGGCATGATACCACGCCTAGTCAAATTATCCTGACGCCGGGTTAACCAGTCGTGTAAGCAAGGGAGCTATACCACTACCATTTTAACGACCTTGGTATGTCGAGGCCTGGGATCGAACCCGGGGCCTCTCGCACCTGGAGCCGACGCCCTACCGTTTGTTCTACCAGGTTCGGTAAACATGATTGTTTTATATTTCAATAGATACGAGACGATAATGACATATCTATAATTCCTACGCTCAGCTGTAATACAAAATGTATATATAAGAAGTAAGACCAGACCAGACAGTATCAGGGAACAGTATACATTATTCACCGACACTTCATAGTACTGTTTACGAGTAAAGTCTCACTCACAAACAATTAAACAAAGTGTTATAGGACTACATGTGTAGTTTGTTTAGTTAGAAAGCATCATGTATAGGGCCTTCTTTCCACTTTTGCCAATTCCTGAGTAAAAACTTCCATTCGAATACGAATAACGTATTAAGGATTCTTTAAGTATACTTTGAGCCATAATTTAAAATGTTTGCATTAATTTATTTTTGTAATACACATTTTTTAAGTTTATTGCTTATGTTTGTTTAAATATGTTCCATTTCTTAAGGTAAAACGATTGTTTATATGCCTTCATGGTCGCCCGATCATTGTCGCGTGGTACACATAATTGGAGCTAGGTAAAACAAGTAAGATATAATATTTATATCGCAGCCAAATGTACAACTTGATACAAAGATGTTTATTTATCTTGTTCACGGGAGTATCCGGAGATAGTCGAATAATTACGATTTCAGAGTGACCTTCCCTAATGATGTCAATTACAGCTGAAAACTACGAGGAAGTTCATTCGTATTTCCGGTTTAGAGACAATTAAAAAATAGAGCACGCGTGAATGCATTAAAAGTGAATTGACACTGTCTTGTTTCCCATCAAAATATATTCGCTTAATCATTGCGAGATTTTAAAGGAAACTAAATTTATAGTAAGTGCGTACATGTTACTATATATAACGCATTACGTGAACATTACTACATATATCTATTGTCATTAACTTAAAACCGGCAGAACCTGTAGCTAGCTTGGTTTTATCTTAGTTATAATGTTTGCTTTTCTCCCGATTATGTTTATATTGTTTTGATTAAAATAGCTGGCAACCGTCAAAATAAGCTGTATCTTACAATAGTACGAAATACGAACAAATAAATAAACGTCCAAACAACTCACTGTAGACCCTGAGCCTGCACTTTTCCCAACTAGAAAGGTCCCAAGAGACATGGGTTTTTTTCTGAAGAGCTCCAATATGCCGAGACGGTTTGACCTGGCCGTCTTTTGACGATGACCGGAGGCCATATACACTACCCGCCGGGGGCTATAAGCCGACACACCCTGTCTGGAGGAATGACCAGACACTGACATGATGGAATACAGCAGCTGTGAGGGCAGGCTCGCCTGCCGGCCTCACAGAACTGGCGCTAGATAGATTGTGTCTCGTGATGAATAATGTATTTCCTTCCCTAAACTGTTTGTTGCTTTACACATTATAATAGCCTGAATCTTACTTTAAAACGACACGGTTTAACACATGCATGCATGTAGCGCTTAAAGGCAAGTGATCAATTATACATGTCTATTTTAAATCTTAAGTAATTACACTAAATACGCATACCATTTATTATACATAACACGTTTTCATCTTCTGCAGTTTCAAAATGACTGTTTTTATTTAGAAATAAAACGTTTGGCATGATAATCATGATCCCCGTTATTACAAGTGTATATGTAAAAGGCAGAGACATCCATGCCGCAAACATCGGAACAGAATTTCATTCCATTCTCCAGTATTCCAAACAGGTGACGAATGTATCAACAACTCAAAGTTACTTTTCATAGCACACTCAGTGCTCTTTTCTTTTCCTTTTCAAATTGGTATAAGTTACCGTGTGGATATATACTGGAATCTGTGACGTAATGTATTATAACACGCATAAGTATAACAATCTATGACATTATGTACTGTAACACGTGTAAGAATCTGTGACGTTATGTACTGTAACACGTGTAAGAATCTGTGACGTTATGTACTGTAACACGTGACGTTATGTACTGTAACACGTGTAAGAATCTGTGACGTTATGTACTGTAACACGTGTAAGAATCTGTGACGTTATGTACTGTAACACGTGACGTTATGTACTGTAACACGTGTAAGAATCTGTGACGTTATGTACTGTAACACGTGTAAGAATCTGTGACGTTATGTACTGTAACACGTGTAAGAATCTGTGACGTTATGTACTGTAACACGTGACGTTATGTACTGTAACACGTGTAAGAATCTGTGACGTTATGTACTGTAACACGTGTAAGAATCTGTGACGTTATGTACTGTAACACGTGTAAGAATCTGTGACGTTATGTACTGTAACACGTGTAAGAATCTGTGACGTTATGTACTGTAACACGTGTAAGAATCTGTGACGTTATGTACTGTAACACGTGTAAGAATCTGTGACGTTATGTACTGTAACACGTGTAAGAATCTGTGACGTTATGTACTGTAACACGTGTAAGAATCTGTGACGTTATGTACTGTAACACGTGTAAGAATCTGTGACGTTATGTACTGTAACACGTGTAAGAATCTGTGACGTTATGTACTGTAACACGTGTAAGAATCTGTGACGTTATGTACTGTAACACGTGTAAGAATCTGTGACGTTATGTACTGTAACACGTGTAAGAATCTGTGACGTTATGTACTGTAACACGTGTAAGAATCTGTGACGTTATGTACTGTAACACGTGTAAGAATCTGTGACGTTATGTACTGTAACACGTGACGTTATGTACTGTAACACGTGTAAGAATCTGTGACGTTATGTACTGTAACACGTGTAAGAATCTGTGACGTTATGTACTGTAACACGTGACGTTATGTACTGTAACACGTGACGTTATGTACTGTAACACGTGTAAGAATCTGTGACGTTATGTACTGTAACACGTGTAAGAATCTGTGACGTTATGTACTGTAACACGTGTAAGAATCTGTGACGTTATGTACTGTAACACGTGTAAGAATCTGTGACGTTATGTACTGTAACACGTGACGTTATGTACTGTAACACGTGTAACAATCTATGACGTTATGTACTGTAACACGTGTAAGAATCTGTGACGTTATGTACTGTAACACGTGACGTTATGTACTGTAACACGTGACGTTATGTACTGTAACACGTGACGTTATGTACTGTAACACGTGTAAGAATCTGTGACGTTATGTACTGTAACACGTGTAAGAATCTGTGACGTTATGTACTGTAACACGTGTAAGAATCTGTGACGTTATGTACTGTAACACGTGTAAGAATCTGTGACGTTATGTACTGTAACACGTGACGTTATGTACTGTAACACGTGTAAGAATCTGTGACGTTATGTACTGTAACACGTGTAAGAATCTGTGACGTTATGTACTGTAACACGTATAACAATCTGTGACGTTATGTACTGTAACACGTGTAAGAATCTGTGACGTTATGTACTGTAACACGTGTAAGAATCTGTGACGTTATGTACTGTAACACGTGACGTTATGTACTGTAACACGTGACGTTATGTACTGTAACACGTGTAAGAATCTGTGACGTTATGTACTGTAACACGTGTAAGAATCTGTGACGTTATGTACTGTAACATGTGTTAGAATCTGTGACGTAATGTACTGTAACACGTGTAAGAATCTGTGACGTGATGTACTGTAACATGTGTTAGAATCTGTGACGTTATGTACTGTAACACGTGTAAGAATCTGTGACGTTATGTACTGTAACATGTGTAAGAATCTGTGACGTTATGTACTGTAACACGTGTAAGAATCTGTGACGTTATGTACTGTAACATGTGTAAGAATCTGTGACGTTATGTACTGTAACACGTGTAAGAATCTGTGACGTTATGTACTGTAACACGTGTAAGAATCTGTGACGTTATGTACTGTAACACGTGTAAGAATCTGTGACGTTATGTACTGTAACATGTGTTAGAATCTGTGACGTTATGTACTGTAACACGTGTAAGAATCTGTGACGTTATGTACTGTAACATGTGTAAGAATCTGTGACGTTATGTACTGTAACACGTGTAAGAATCTGTGACGTTATGTACTGTAACACGTGTAAGAATCTGTGACGTTATGTACTGTAACACGTGTAAGAATCTGTGACGTTATGTACTGTAACACGTGTAAGAATCTGTGACGTTATGTATTATAACACGCATAAGTATAACAATCTGTGACGTTATGTACTGTAACACGTGTAAGAATCTGTGACGTTATGTATTATAACACGCATAAGTATAACAATCTGTGACGTTATGTACTGTAACACGTGTAAGAATCTGTGACGTTATGTACTGTAACACGTGACGTTATGTACTGTAACACGTGTAAGAATCTGTGACGTTATGTACTGTAACACGTGACGTTATGTACTGTAACACGTGACGTTATGTACTGTAACACGTGTAAGGCTAACTAACTAGTATTTAGACAAACTAGATGTAGTGTTATCCATCATGATCCCTTATTTGTAAATATAAGGTTTTATTTTACCAGCTATTATTATCATAACGTTGGTCAGTATATTGGCGTTGTTTTTGTTGTAAATTAGTTAAAATTGTAGATGTACTGTTGTTGGTTTGTTTTTGTTTACCTCATGGGTCGAACGACCTTGTGTCTGATTTTGAATAAACTTTCAAACTTTGTTAATAATGTACAAGGATAATAATTGTAAAATAACGGCAACAGTTGAGATGGGATGGGATGAGATTTGCCGGCATTTTTGCCGATATTTGCAACGAAATTTCTATCATTATAGCACATGGGCACTTATGAGGTGCCCAGGGACTGAACCCGGCCGGTCCATTATACTGACACCGACGAGTCAGGCGTAATGCTGTCCCTTAACCACGAGCGTTAGGAGGGAAGCCACTACTACTAACTTTAAAGTCTTTGGTTTGACCCGGCCGGAGTTTGAACCTGCGACCTCCCGATCCGCAAGCCGATGTTCCACCACCTGAGCTATTGCGACCGGTGATAACAGTTGAACGATGGTTCTGCTTGGTTAGTTTATAAGTACAAGTTAGCGTATGCATGATAGTTCAACCATCACCACAAGAACACATATTCTGACTTTACTTGCGAATGAGGGACTGTTTAACGTTAACAGTTTGCTATTACACACTGGACCTATTTGTTGTTAAAGAATGTTACCTTCTAACTATCACAAATGAATGAGAATATCAAGGAAGTCCTAATTAAATGCTACGACCACTGACTCAAGTATTACGAGCTCAATTGTAAAGGAAACAAAAATGAAACACCAATTTGTATCAAAACTTGAATGCAATCAGAGAAATCGGCTGTCGGTAACAATTGGTTAACTAACTCTAGTGCTGTCCGGGTTAAGAAAGGGTAAAAAATATGTATGTGGGCCGACCGCACCTGCTGCAGTTTTAAGTATTCTAACTGAAATACTGTTGAAAAATGTCGATGAAGGGATGTATTGAAATACAGAACTAAACCCGAAAACAACATCCCTTGCAGATCCATTTGTACAATTCACTGTTTATTGGCATATGTCTTTAAACTAAACATCTTACAGCCACTTTATGTAGCATGACGATATCAATATGTACACATGCACGAGATAAGCATGCTAAAATGATATTTTGATTGTATATATAAAGTAAATCACACTAATATACAACAGATCTTGATCTAACTTGAACTAATCCAGATTACATTTTCATATTCATGTAGATTATGACATTTTCTACACACATATTTTTCTTTATCGATCGACAACTGTACTGTTCAGCATTATGTAATATGTCCTCCCACAAGAACACAGATTGCAACCCTGTTTGAAACTTTTTGTTTACAGGCTAAGCCAAATGTCCAAATTAAGTATAGAAAAGTATTTTACCTCATCTTCCAGTTAAACAGTCCGGTAGAATACTAGTCAGGTTTCACTTAGTCACAACACAACTATCTTAGATCGATTATACATATACATTGGTAGTGTATTTATAAATAACAAATCAACCACACGAGTTTTCTCAACATCCCACTGTCAGTCTTGTTCACATAAACGATCGTTTACCCATCGTCTCATCTGTACGTTCGTTCACTTTCTAGACTGATTTCTCATCCTCGGGATGGTTTCATTGAACCAGGGTTATGCAGAGAGCCTAAATCATGACGAAATCGATAAACTTAACGAAAATGTGGTAAAATATCACAAAATGTTACTTACACACATAACCGATGCCTAGCAGCATAGTAACTCTATTATTGTATCATTCCGCACGCACGCACATATACCGGGACAAGCTCTGAGATGCAGGCGACTCAGTGACCTGTTCCAAATTTTTTGCTTTGTCGACTATTTTGGAACAGGTCACTTAGCATTCTTGTACTTTTGACATTACACATAATTCACTTAAAATGTGTTTATTGGGTTGATTGTCCCACCAACAGTATTTCAGTTATCTGGAGATAGTGTCAACATGAAGCAGATATTGCGCTGCCTTCACTGTGTAAAGCATGCCGTGAACACCTGGCATGATGTCACACTCAAGTCACATTATCCTGACACCGGGTCAACCAGTCGTGGAACTACCTTTATATTTTGCTAAAACGTTAGCTAGGGGACTATACCACTACCATTTTAATGACTTTTTAATGATTTTTTTTATGTCGCGGCCCGGGATCGAACCCGGGACCCCCAGTACCAGGAGCAGACGCTCTATGGATTGCGCTGCCTGGTCCGAGTACTTAAAATTAAAATTTCATTATAAATAATTAATTAAATAGTCATACTTTTACATACATGTAACAGTACGTGTACCGATTGATGTACAATAATTACTTTGAATGCGTATGTAACACTTTTTAACCAGAATACACAAATTTAGGTGCAGTAGTGTATGCAGGGGGCTTAGTTCATATAATTACATTTCGTTGATGGTCGATTTAAAAGGAATAGATTTTATACAAATATTATGATTTTAACAAAATTGTTTAGTTTTGCACTTATGCGTAAGAGTTAAGTCTAAGTAACACACTTCACTAGCTATGAAAATGTACATAGATCGATAAAATAAATAAATCCAGGGCAATAATGTTCGAAGAAAGTTCGAAGTTCAAAAAGGTTAGTATGATTTTATGCTTAGGCTTTGGGGACAAATGGTATGGATAAGAGAATATTCAAAAAGCGAAACCAATTGTTACAAACATGAAATTATCGTCTGGGATTTCATAGTTATTGCTGTACTACTCTTTCCAAGATGAGAAGTCTTGTATAGACTTTGGTAAACAACATACTCAAAGTATTATGGACATTATATTCTAACGTATTACAGCAGCAAAGCTCGTATTTGTTTTTCACATTTGTTCATTAAATAGTGAAGGTCTAATGTATTTAACTCTCTTTTAATGTTTATTTTTATGCTCTTAAATTTATTAAATTATTATACAATATCAAATCTCAATGTTAAAAACTAAACCAGCAGCAACTGCCATAGGAGCAACAGCAGCGGCAAAACACACACACAAACAACAACAACAAAAACAACAACAAAAACAACAAAAACAAAAAACACAAGAGGGCCATAATGGCCATTAATGGCTAACCTGAGGACATGGGCTTTTAGTAGCCTCATACCTGATGTCAAGAAGTTAAGTTATTTACTTTAGAAATCTTTGTTGAAGATTGGACCATTAGTGTGGCCATTGGGCTGATAACATTTTCTAGAATTTTACTTAGTGATCTACTAAATCCACGTGACGCACTTCAAAATAAGATTTCATACTGGCAAACATTCTGGCTAAATATGGTGAAGATTGGGCCATCAATGGTCTCTTAGTGTTTTCACAAGTTTTTTTTTCAAAAAATGATCTAGGGACCTAGCTTTAACACCATGGGACTTTGTTACAAACTCAACCAAGATTTCTAAGATTTCTTTCAGTCAAACATTCTAGCTATTTGTAGTGAAGATTGGGCCGTAAGGGTGGTGTCTAGTGTGTCCACAAGGATTTTCTAAGATTTGAGGTAGTGACCTACTTTTTGACCCCACATGACCCAATGACGAAATCAGTCAAGATTTCATGAACACAAACATTCTGATCAAATTTGGTGAAGATTGGGCAATAAATGTGGCCTCCATTGTGTTCACAAGGATTTTCTAAGATTTGAAGTAGTGACCTACTTTTTGACCCCACGGGACCTTGTTAGGAATTCATTCAAGATTTCATGCGGACAAATATTCTGACCAAGTTTGGTGCAGATTGGGCTTTTAATATGGTCGCTAGCGTGTTCACAAAATTTCACCTTTTGTCCTAGTTCTTCATCCCTTGTGACCCAATTATGAACTCATCCAAGATTTCATGTAGAAAAACATTCTGGCCACGTTTAATGAAGACTGGATAAAAACTGTAGCCTCTAGAGTGTTAACAATCAAAATTGTTGACGTCGGACGACGGACGAAGGAGTATAAAACCCGGTCGTGGCCAGAACTTTTTTGTGGGAAGGTCTTCCAATTGACCTGCGGTATGCCGGTGGTTCTACCCAGACTTATTTTCGGAGTCCTCCTCCACCAATTATTAGTTAGACGTCACCAATATGACAATAATTGTGTCGGTGCAATATAACAAAAAAAAAAAAACAAACCAAAGAGAGCTCCATTCAACATAAATTGTGTTGACGTGTTGAATCATGACCAATTACGGCCTCGAGATAAATCATCATCCTTTTAGTTCAACACCGTCCAACAAAGACTTGACACCAATTGTTCATTCAAATAAGGGGAATGACCACAAGTCAGCTATTAACAAGAGCAATTACATTGTCAGCTTAAACAAATCTTCATCGTGTACGTTATTCATATAGACATACATTAGCGGCACATATGTTTAGACTTTCAAATATAAACAGAAAATGAAATGTTAACATAATTTCAAATATATTCGAAGACCGTTCACACGAAACGACACCACTGAACGAACAAGGCAGCATGCAAAAGAAAATTTAATAATTTCTTTTAAAAATCGACGTTTATTTGAAATTAAATGGCATAAACGATGTTCATATAAGAACCACGTGACGCAGACAACAAACTTCCGAACCTATCATCTATGGCAAGAGACTAGAGTGTCCTCTTTGATGGTCACCTAAGCACTTAATAAAATAAATATGTAGTGGCTAATATTTAATCGTTGACAGTGAGTTTGTAATATTCCAGAACTAGTCCATTTGTGTCTAAAAAGCCGCCGGGTGAGGTGACGTGAAAATTATTCACGACATTCCATCACAGTGACAACAGTATTATACAGGTTGTAAGTGAACTTCACTTGTCCCAGTAATATTTACTTTATGAAGCATATATTGTGTATTTATTTAAATGAGTATTCCTGACACGGTTGACCTTGAACTAAATCCTGTCCGGTATTAACTACAAAGTAGTGAAGGCTCAATTTCCTTATCAACACCGAATCAGTCAGCGTATTTACAATCTTCGAGCCACAAACCAAAGTGATTATTCCTTGTTTGACCAAACATTCTCTTAGCTTTCTGACCTACTGCTACCCATAAGTTGTGTTATACTTGACCAGCGGGATTTATTTCTAAATTGGTAATACACACACCGCTATTTTACCAATAATTTGTCTCTTAAGTAGCAATTTAATTTATGTACATTTCGCTACTCTGCCAAGGTAACATGTACATGGCTAAGTATAAAGAGTCTGCTGTACAGTGCATGTATCACTAGTAAAAAGCGACTTGTTTTTATCAGTTTATCAGTTTCAAATAAAATAAATAAGTATTCTTGTGTTTGAAAATTTAAACCGGCAATAGTTTAGAATTCAAACTCATTCAACTTGTCCAACGGTATCATTTCTGACCTGCTGGTGAAAGCAAGTCGGCTAAATCTGGATTTTTATTGTTGTAATATTCAGCATCAACAAATGAAGGAATTTAAATGTAACATCCGGTGATAAAGGGTCGTTTTAGAGAGATCTTCCCGGAGTTTACAGTGAAATTGTCTTCGCTGGCATTGAAAAAACAACACAACTGAATATGTTACAGTTAAACTTTACACAAGCTCTGAGATCATTAACAGCCACGACCCAAAAGCAGGTGGTTTTTATGGTCATGTGATTTCTCTGTTAATAGTGGCAGGGTAACGAAAGGTCAACTAGGGGTCAACACTGAACTTAATACCAGGATCCTGTATATCAGCCAAAAATATATAACCGACCAAAGGATTAAACAACGGACCTGATAGCGCAAGCGGTAGAGCGTCGGCACCAGGTACGGGAGGTCTCGGGTTCGGCATAGTTCCCTTACTATCGCTCAAGCAAATATAAGGGCAGTTCCACAACTGGTTGGCCCGGTGTCGGGATAAAGTGAATGGGTGTGGTATCCTGCCGGGTGAGCACGGCATGCTATACAGTAAAGGCAGCACTATATCTGCGTCAAGTGGACACTGTCTCCAGATAACTATAATACTGTGGGACGATAAACCCAATAAAAACTTCAAAAAGAGAGGATAAAACGGGATATTGTCAAGGTTGGTTATCTACATAGAATCGCTCATTACTGGTATACTGGTATATACGTTCCTCTAGCCGGCCGAATGAAGGTAGCCAATAAAATATGCTGCAGGTAGCAGACACGTATTTCAGAACACATCAAAGTTCGGTTTTCTATCGGTTTAATCACACGGACGAAACTGATTGTTTTTGGTAAATAACGACCATGCGTACTGTATCATATTAAATCGGCGCAATTTTCGTGGTCAGTAATTAAATCTCTACATCTCTACACTTCTATTCATGTGTAGATGATAAGCCATGCAGTCTAACTACAGGACCCAAGTCCTTATCTCAAACACCTCTCATGTTGTTTATTGAAACAATTTCTCACGTTATTACGAGACTGGTATGTCTGTTAGAGTTCATTTCAACACAGAAAACCGAAAACTGCTACTCATAAATGCATTGTCTCCGTGTAGCTAGGATGACCATACTGGATGATAATGTTTATGAACGGAACAGAACAAAAAATGTTTAAGATTTGTACATATCGTAGTGAACATCGTCTTAACAACATATATACATATAGATAATAAACGTGTCACGTGAACCAAGAACGAAGAATTTTGCTTTATCACAACTTCAAACATTAATGGTCAAAATGTGTTTAATACAATGTAATATTACAAAATATGTTTAAACTAAGCCTGAGAAAAATAAGATTTTATCAGTCTGACTCTCTTTGCGTCTGCCAAAATTCATGCCTGGTGGAAACATTAACGATCGACTTAAAAATAAGAGCATGATTTTCTATCTAAAGCGGAAGAACTCGTGAGATTAATCTTCATTCGAATAAGGAAGAATATACAACGACAATAGTGGTTGTTTGCTTCTAAAACGAAGAGAGTGGTATAAGGTCAATTTCTGGCTTGCGGAAAATTTGTTATTCAAATGTCAGCCTTGATCTGCATTCAAACATGCTGGTACTTAAATCATATTTATCTTTTCTCTTTCTTTCTTTTTTCATTTTGATCTGTTACAGCGCACATACATAGGTGTAGTCAGATTAGTAACGTCCGGCTGATTATTGGTGAAGGAAGACTCCAGACTAACGTCCGGCTGATTATTGGCGAAGGAAGGCTCCAGACTAACGTTCGGCTGATTATTGGTGAAGGAAGACTCCAGACTAACGTTCGGCTGATTATTGGTGAAGGAAGACTCCAGACTAACGTCCGGCTGATTGTTGGTGAAGGAAGACTCCAGACTAACGTTCGGCTGATTATTGGTGAAGGAAGACTCCAGACTAACGTCCGGCTGATTATTGGTGAAGGAAGACTCCAGACTAACGTTCGGCTGATTATTGGTGTAGGAAGACTCCAGACTAACGTCCGGCTGATTATTGGTGAAGGAAGACTCCAGACTAACGTCCGGCTGATTATTGGTGTAAGAAGACTCCAGACTAACGTTTGGCTGATTATTGGTGAGGGAAGACTCCAGACTAACGTCCGGCTGATTATTGGTGTAGGAAGACTCCAGACTAACGTCCGGCTGATTATTAGTGAAGGAAGACTCCAGACTAACGTCCGGCTGATTATTGGTGTAGGAAGACTCCAGACTAACGTCCGGCTGATTATTGGTGTAGGAAGACTCCAGACTAACGTTCGGCTGATTATTGGTGTAGGAAGACTCCAGACTAACGTTCGGCTGATTATTGGTGCAGGAAGACTCCAGACTAACGTCCGGCTGATTATTGGTGAAGGAAGACTCCAGACTAACGTCCGGCTGATTATTGGTGAAGGAAGACTCCAGACTAACGTCCGGCTGATTATTGGTGTAAGAAGACTCCAGACTAACGTCCGGCTGATTATTGGTGTAGGAAGACTCCAGACTAACGTTCGGCCTATTATTGGTGAAGGAAGACTCCAGACTAACGTCCGGCTGATTATTGGTGAAGGAAGACTCCAGACTAACGTCCGGCTGATTATTGGCGAAGGAAGACCCCAGACTAACGTTCGGCTGATTATTGGTGAAGGAAGACTCCAGACTAACGTCCGGCTGATTATTGGTGAAGCAATACTCCAGACTAACGTTCGGCTGATTATTGGTGAAGGAAGACTCCAGACTAACGTCCGGCTGATTATTGGTGTAGGAAGACTCCAGACTAACGTCCGGCTGATTATTGGTGAAGGAAGACTCCAGACTAACGTCCGGCTGATTATTGGTGAAGGACGACTCCAGACTAACGTCCGGCTGATTATTGGTGAAGGAAGACTCCAGACTAACGTCCGGCTGATTATTGGTGAAGGAAGACTCCAGACTAACGTCCGGCTGATTATTGGCGAAGGAAGACTCCAGACTAACGTCCGGCTAATTATTGGCGAAGGAAGACTCCAGACCAACGTCCGGCTGATTATTGGCGAAGGAAGACTCCAGACTAACGTTCGGCTGATTATTGGTGAAGGAAGACTCCAGACTAACGTCCGGCTGATTATTGGTGAAGGAAGACTCCAGACTAACGCCCGGCTGATTATTGGTGAAGGAAGGCTCCAGACTAACGTCCGGCTGATTATTGGTGATGTAAGACTCCAGACTAACGTCCGGCTGATTATTGGTGAAGGAAGACTCCAGACTAACGTCCGGCTGATTATTGGCGAAGGAAGACTCCAGACTAAAGTCCGGCTGATTATTGGGGAAGGAAGACTCCAGACTAACGCCCGGCTGATTATTGGCGAAGGAAGACTCCAGACTAACGTCCGGCTGATTATTGGCGAAGGAAGACTCTAGACTAACGTCCGGCTGATTATTGGGGAAGGAAGACTCCAGACTTACGTCCGGCTGATTATTGGGGAAGGAAGACTCCAGACTAACGTCCGGCTGATTATTGGCGAAGGAAGACTCCAGACTAACGTCCGGCTGATTATTGGCGAAGGAAGACTCCAGACTAACGTCCGGCTGATTATTGGCGAAGGAAGACTCTAGACTAACGTCCGGCTGATTATTGGCGAAGGAAGACTCCAGACTAACGTCCGGCTGATTATTGGTAAAGGAAGACTCCAGACTAACGTCCGGCTGATTATTGGTGAAGGAAGACTCCAGACTAACGTCCGGCTGATTATTGGCGAAGGAAGACTCTAGACTAACGTCCGGCTGATTATTGGTGAAGGAAGACTCCAGACTAACGTCCGGCTGATTATTGGTGAAGGAAGACTCCAGACTAACGTCCGGCTGATTATTGGTGAAGGAAGACTCCAGACTAACGTCCGGCTGATTATTGGCGAAGGAAGACTCCAGACTAACGTCCGGTTGGCGAAGGAAGACTCCAGACTAACGTCCGGCTGATTATTGGCGAAGGAAGACTCCAGACTAACGTCCGGCTGATTATTGGTGAAGGAAGACTCCAGACTAACGTCCGGCTGATTATTGGCGAAGGAAGACTCCAGACTAACGTCCAGTAAGAACCACCTGCGCATCGCAGGTTAGCTAGAAAACCTCACCACATGAACAATTCTTTCTCCGACCGGGACTCGAACCCACGCGGTGAGGGCCTATGGGAGTAACAATTGGGTGAAACTAACAAGCTCGGCAGCGGGCGCTCCTCAACTGAATAGTTGCATTTATTTTTTCATCTATTATTTTACTCCAAGTAAACTGAATCAGTAAAATAAACGAATAATATGCAAAAATAGTAAAAATGGTAAGCGGGTCGTTTTTCCTTTTGTAATATTATAAACGCTTTTTTATGGTAATGCCGTTTTGAAATGATACAATGCAGGCTATACGTGATGGACTAAGACATATAACCAGGTACTGTGCACGGTCTTAGAATCCAGGCTACAGACATATCCACATTAGATCCGACTACTATCGCGAAAGAAAACTATGCCCCTGAGAGATGATTGCGTACAGAAAGACTAGTCGATGATTGATCAAAGATATTCCGTCTTTTGTCAGTCACGACATTAAGGACATGCAAGTCTGCTCCGATCACAATTACTCACGATCTATGGCATATCAAAGCTATCCAACTTGCACATCTGTAAATCGATGCATTATTTGTCAATAAAGCTTGCAGAAATTACTGGTAGGAGTCTTGTAGTTGTTACATCTTGAAAGTGCTATACACTGAGTTCAATGGGGCGACCTTGGCCGAGTCGTACAAGTCGCCAACTTGTAACTCCCCAGCCCTTCAATTAGTGCGAGTCATTGAAAGGGTGTCAACCTTCATGTGGGGAGTTCATCTAGCTGATCTGCCGTGCGCCGGTGGTTCTACACAGACATTTATCTGCCGTTTCTTCCATCAATAAAAGATTGGCGTCCTCACATGATCACAATCGTGTCGGTCTAAAGAATCTAAAAAAATAACAACCAATACTTTCAACTGGTTGGCGCCTAATTGACTGTTTCTGAGAGAACGCTGCTTTATTTTTGTATGTTGTATAAAATCTGAATATGTATCGAGGAACCCAGTGGATTCATCTTGTTCCCTATCATTCAAGTGAGTCACATCAGCATGTACGCAAGACTGTTGTAAATATTATGATATTGTAATTGCTGCTAATATAATTTAATCTGAAAACGCCACTGTGATTTGTACTGCCCTTCTAACTGTGTAAACCTTAACTAGTTCATTTATAAAAAGCGAGAGATTCGAGCCCGCGGCTTTCCGACTAAAAATATCTAACACTTGACTATTTAGTGGTGCCCAGGTATGGGTTGTTTTTTCCAAGCTGTTCATCCAATCAAGCCATCTACCTCCCAGTGTGAGGACAGGATGGGCTGTTTACGTTCTGCAACCAATTTTTAG